>JAANYP010004308.1:0-108187 GCA_020465985.1 Centrapalus pauciflorus
AAAACCTGGATGTTGTTCATTTTCAAAACCTGGAGGGTGCTTGACATAAACTTCTTCTTGCAGCTTCCCATTCAAAAATGCACTCTTCACATCCATTTGAAATACCTTAATGCTCTTATGAGCAGCGTAGGCTAGATACAAACGAATTGCTTATAGCCTGGCCACAGGAGCAAATGTCTCATCATAGTCAATTCCTTCCTCCTGTCTATAACCATGAGCAACCAGTCTTGCCTTATTTCTAATGACATGACCTTGCTCGTCCATCTTATTCCTGAAACCCATTTAGTGCCAATTATAGTTTTGCCTTTAGGAGCAGGGACCAGCTTCCATACCTTGTTTCTCTCAAACTGATTGAGTTCTTCTTGCATGGCAGTGATCCAGTTGGCATCTTTTAGTGCTTCGTCCACCTTCTTTGGCTCCATCAATGAAACAAAACTGGAGAACATACAGAAGTTCCCTACGCTGTCCCACCTTGTTTGTACCCCTTTGTTGATGTCACCAATTATTTGATCATTGGGGTGACATCTGATCCACTTAGGATCATTCTTCAATGTGGATTCTTCTGAGTTATCAGCAGCTTCAGCAGGTCCTGTTGAACAGCTCTCAAGATTTTCAGACACAGTGTTGTCTTGAGCCTGTTCACTTGTTGAACACGACTGACCACTATTGAACATATCAGCAGAGGAACCAGGAAAATCAGCATTGATAGGTTAAGGACATGCAGTTGTAATTAAGTCAGTATACTTATTCACATAGGGTGTATTGACATAATCATCATCATGCCCATCATGATTAACAGGTTCCACATTGGATGTAGTGGAAGCTTTTGAGTCGTCTTCACTGTTTGAATCCATGAGATCATCAAAGTTTAATTCTCCTGAAACTGATTCAGGAACAGCTTTGGTGGAAGCATTCTTGGACTCTTCAAAGGTGATATTGATAGATTCATCTATCACCTTTCTTTTGTTGTTGTATACTCCATAGGCTTTGGAGATAGCAGAGTAGCCAACAAACACACCTTCATCAACTTTTGGTTCAAACTTTTCCAGTTGGTCCCTTTGATTCAGAATGAAGCAGGGACACCCAAACACATGGAAGTAACTGACATTTGGCTTCCTCCCTTTGAGCAGCTCATAAGGAGTCTTGTTGAACCTTTTCACCACTAAGGATCTGTTTTGGGTGAAGCAGGCAGTGTTAACAGCTTCAGCCCAAAATGATGAAGGTAAACCTGATGCACACAACATGGTTCTAGCAGCTTCAATAAGAGTTCGGTTTCTCCTTTCAGCAACTCCATTTTGTTGTGGAGTTCTTACAGCTGAAAAGTTTTGAGTGATTCCTTTCTCTTCACAGAAGTCTTCAAGAGTACTGTTTCTGAATTCAGTACCATGATCACTTCTAAGCTGCTTTACTTGCGCAGAGTTCAGCATTTCCATCTTTTTCACAAAACCAATAATTTCTCTAGCAGCCTCTCCTTTGCTCTTCAGGAAGATAACCTATGTGTACCTGGAGAACTCATCAACCATTACTAGAGTATATCTTCTTCCTCCTAGACTTGGGACATTGATAGGTCCAAACAAGTCCATGTGGATTAAGAAGAGAGGAGTATCAATAGAAAAATTATGTTTGGATTTAAAAGATGATTTTCTCTGCTTGCCTTTCTCACAAGCTGTGCAGAGTCTATATATAGCAAAAGTCATAGCAGGCAAACCTGTCACTAACTCTTTCTTACAGAGTTTGTTAATGTTCTTGAAGTTCAAATGTGACAGCCTTCTGTGCCATAGCCAATTTAGATCTGCATTTGTCCATGTGAGAAAATAGGTTTCAGTTGTGGGATCAGCAGATTGCATGTCCACAACATATACACCTTTCTTTCGTTGAGCACACAGCACAACTTTGCCTTGGGGGTCCAATATGTAACCCAGGTGCTCATCAAAGTTAACCTTGTAGCCAGCATCACACAGTTGACTTATGCTAACAATGTTATGTTTCAGTCCAACCACATAGGCTACTCTTTTGAACACTGCAGCACCAGCTTTAAGAGTTCCATATCCCTCAGTGGATCCCTATACATTGTCACCAAATGTGACTTTTGGCCCTTTTTCAGGCCTGGGATCACTCAGCAGGTCCTTACAACCTGTCATGTTACTGAGCAGCCACTGTCCAAGTACCAAACCTGGGATGGTTGTTTTTCCTGCAGAGTGACAAGAAGAATATTAGTCATTTTTAGGGGAACTCATCACAGAGATGAGTTCTCCTACTTCATCAACATGTGTTGATGGACTTGTGATATCAACACTAATATTCCCTATTTGAATGGTATCAGTTTGGATACCACTCTCATTGACTGAGATGTTTCCAACACTGTTTTTGTTAGCTGTGAAGGAACCATCAGAGTCAGCTGGTCTCATGTCCTCAATTTCAGGACAGTCTTTGGCCAGATGTGTCTTCATTCCACATTTATAGCATTTTCTCCTCTTAGCATTTTTGGAAGAAGACCTTCCAGAGACACATTCTGAGTTATTTCTGTTGATTTTCTCAGCAGGTTTAGCAAACTTATTACTATTTGATGAATCAACAGCTTGAGTGGAAGGTTCAATAGCAACAGCTTTGCCTATCTCTTCTTTCCTCTTTTTAGGAGGACAGATGTCAAAGATAGGAAGCTTAATTGGCTTTTGAACTTCCACATGTTTAGGAAACTTATTCCCAAATCTCTCAGGCTGAGCAATGGCTTTGCCTTTGTTCTTCCTGAGATGAGATTGATGTTGCCTATCAACATAATCACTATTTCTGGTTTTGAAAAACTTATTTTCATTTAGAACCAGTTTACCACTATGATTAGAAAACTTATTTGAAATCACAGCAGGTTTGCCTTCAACATGAGACTTACCCTTGTTAAATACAGACTGCTTACCTTTGAAAACTTATTTTCAAAATGTTCAGCATTAAAATGATTAGTATGCCTTTTACCATCAGCTTTAGATCCAAAGCCTGTTTTGTCAACAGGTTTGGTGTCCACAGCTGCAGTTTGGGCATGCTTTCCTTTCTTTTTGCTTGTGTGAATCAGTAAAGCACTTAGCAAGCTGATTTGATGGAGAATTCATTTCATCAGCAGCTTTTGAGCTAGGTTCACACGAGTTGTCAGTGTTTTGAGGCCTGACAAACCTGTTTGTTGAGATTAATTTGCCATTCACTTTTTGAATGAAAGTGTTTGGGAGCTCACCAAGAGTGGACAAGTCTTCTTTCAGATTATTAACCTCAACAATGGAAGCTGCTGTGTCAACATCCCCTCCAAGATAGGCTTGGATTTGTGCAGGGATTTGTTGACTTATACAGTGGCTGACTTTTTGTGCAGATTGGCACCAAGAGTCAACTATCTTTTGAAGCTTAGCATGTTTTGTGTCTTTTTCTCTCTTTTCTTCCAGTAAAATAGAGTTGATGTGTTTTAATTCATCAAGCTCAGCTTCCAACTTATGGAAACTGTCCAGTTTACTGGATTTTGTTTCAAGATCAGTTTTAAGCATAGAGATTTCAGATAATAAAACAGCATGCTTCTCAACAGCAGCTTTCAGATCAACAAGCATATATTCAAACATTTTAACTTTTTCTTCAGAACTATAATCCATAAAATTTTGTACCTTATACATCATTGTTGGATTCCAGTTCTCCAAGCTGCTAAAAGCTTCAGCTTCAGCCAGATCCTGTTTGAAGTTGCTTGTTGATGGGACATCAATGTTGGCCATCAGACAGTGATTGTCTTCTTCATCAGATGATGAATCAGACTCCACCCAGTCACAAGTCTCTGCCATGAGTCCCTTTTGCCGGTTGGAAACTGCTGAATTTTCCAACTTCCTCAGCTTAGCCATGGCTATAAGGTACTTAACCCTATAGCCATCATCCCTGTTTGTCTTGTGTGGTTTGGATGACTGACCAACAGCTTTTGACACACAGTCAGCAGCTATGTGGCCAGGTTTGCCACATTTGAAGCACTCAGCTTTGGTCTTATCAAATGTCTTCTTTTTAACAGCATTTGAGCTTCTCTGCAGCATGTTTCCTCATACCTTTTCTTGTTGAACCTTTTGACAAGCATCGCTATCATTTGCTCATCATCCAGTTCAGTAAGATCTGCATTGTCTTCCTTATCAGACATTTCCTCCTTATCATCAGCCTGTTGATCAGGTTGAGTGAACACATCACTCACTTGACTTACAGGTTGTCTCACACTGGCCACAAAGGCTGCACCTTTCTTAGATATTTCCAAGGCATTTCTCTTCTGTTGCCTTGACTGCTCATCATTCAGTAAGGATCCATACAGGTTAACAAGATCCATACTTCTGATGGTACCTGAATTCCTTAAGATTGTAGAAAAATAATTCCATTCTTCAGGCAGGACGTCTAAGACTTTGTTTACCAAAGTCAGGCTGTCCTTGGTGATCCCAACAGCTTTGAGATCATTTACAAGAGCAGTAAACCTGGTGTAGGTTTCAGTGAGAGTCTCCTTTGGTTTTGCAAAGAAGAGTTCATACTATCTAACAAGATTATTAATCCTGTTGTCTAGTGTGATTGTGGGTCCATCATAGACGATACACAAAGTATCCCAAATCTCCTTTGCAGTCTTCATCTTCTCAACCTGTTTGAACACATCATCAGGCAGAGAGATGACCATGTTATTTCTGGCCTTTGCATCAAGAGCCACCAGTCTTTTGTCTTCATCAGACCATTGAACTTTTGCTTTCTCAAATGTTCTGATTTCAGGAGCAGCTCCTTCAACAGCAGGAGTTATGGTTATAACAGAGGTTGGCACATAGGGACCCTCCATTACAATCTCTGGTAGTTGCACATCCAGATTCTCTAAGTAGAGCATCATTCTGCACTTCCAACCAGAGAAGTTCTGATGATTGAATTTTGGAGGTTTGCCCATTGAACCATTGTCATAGTATGAGGAACTTGCAGCACTGTTGTCCATGAAAACTTTGGGAGAATGAGAGATCTAGAATGACACACACTCTAAACTGCTCTGATACCAGTTGTAGTTCCCGAAAGGTTTCCCAAGTATATAGCTTTAAGCTGTAGAGGGGGGGGGGGTGAATACAACAATTTAAAAACTACACACTCTTTTCTCAATGTTTGTATGTATTATCAACAGAAGTTAATTACAAACAGGCTTGAATGCGGAAAGGTTCAAGCTGAGATGACAGATACAACAGTATGCTAACTAATCTAAGACAGACTTAAACTAGTTACAATGAATACACTCACTAAGAATTACTCACTATGTTTACAAGACTCAAGGAAACAGCTTAGACACCAAGCACTGTTTTATTCAAGCAGACTTGCATGCATGAAAGACACACTTGAATGCACGTTCACTCTTGGTTTCAGCACTTAGCTTTTTGGCTTTACCTCTTAATTCTTGGAAGTTTCCTTTTATACTCACTCAGAGGATCTAAGAGAAGCTTCTTCATTGGACGAAAGGAAAAATGGAAAGTCTTGTTGAAAAGACAACATAAACTTTTCTGCACATTCTGAAAAGCAAACTTGTCTTCATGTGTGCAGAACTTTTGTCTTTTCTTTTTGTCTACTGTTGCATTGGCTTTAACTAAATAAGGAATGTCAACTTTGCGTCTTTCTTCCTTTTTTAAAGCCTATTTTGATATAAGAAAAGGTCTGTCACCCTTTTTCAAATATCCTTTTGTCTTTATGTGACAGAATAGCGTGGGCAGGCTGAGCAGTTCTGTTTTCCACTTTGCTTCGACTTTGTAAACTGATCTTTTAGTCAAAAACAATACATGAGGACTTGGAAACATATTCCATAGAGTGTTTAGCCTATTCACAAAGAACAGGTTCTGTTCACAAAGAACAGAACGCTTGTAAACTGCCCAAGCTGCTCACCAGTGTAGAGCAGCGTAGACAGTTTATGTCCAGCCTGTTCAGTAGACTGAACAGCTTGGACAAACTGTCTTTGTTGCAACACATGCAACATATAGAACAGCTTTGGACTGATATTGCAAATCATTTTCAGGTTTCAATAAGGCATATAACAGGCCTTAAATTCAACCTTCAAATGCATCAACAGGTTTGATTAAGAATCTCCCCCTCAGATGCAGAACAGGTTTGACTGAGGCCATTTTGTGCCTAACAATATCAAAATGGCTATACAAGAAGAGGAAAGGATTAAAGTTGACATTCCTCTTTAAGGTAAAACATTCTGCAATAGAGACAAAAAGGAAAAGGCAAAGATTCTGTAATATAGGGACAAATGTTGTATTGTCAGAATGTGCAAAAAAACAGTTTTGTCTTTTTGGAAAGACACACCACTATCTCTGTATCCAATGAGGAAGGTTCACCAATATTCGCTGAGAGAGCATAAAAGGAAGCTTCTAAGGAATGTGAGACAACCAAGAGTGAGATATTCAGAACGTGCAAAGAAGTGTGTTTTCATGCATGAAAAGTCTGCTTAGAATAAAACAGTTGAGTGTGTCCAAGATGTTCTTGTTCAAGTTGTCTGTCTCTGTTGTAAAAACCGTGAATCCATCTTAGTGAGTGAATTCGTTGTAGCTGGTCTGAGTCTGTCTTAGACTAGTTGTCTATCTGTTGCTCTGTCATATCAGTTTGAACCGTTCCGCAATTCAAACTTATTTGTAATTAACACTTGTTTATATATACAAACAAACATTGAGAAAAGTGTGTTGAGTTTTAAATAGTTGTATTCACCCTCCCACTCTACAGCTTACAACAGCATACTGGGGAAACCTTTTGGGACCTACAACTGGTATCAAAGCAGGTTAAGAGTGTGTGTTAACTCTAGATCTCTGATTACTCCCAATTTCCCACCATGTACAACAGTGCCACCTGTTCCTCCTCTTACTATGACAATGGTTCAATGGCTAAACCTCCCAAGTTAAATCATCAGAACTTCTCTGGATTATTTGGAGAATCTGGATGTACAACTACCAGAAATAGTAATGGAAGGTCCCTATGTGCCAACGTCTGTTACTACTATAACTCCCTGCTGCTGAAGGAGCTGTTCCTGAAACAGGACCATTGCAAAGGCAGAATCTCAATGGTCTGATGTTGACAAACATCTGGTTGCCCTTGATGCAAAGGCCAGGAACAACCTTGTCATCTCTCTACCTGATGATGTGTTCAAACAGGTTGAGAAGATGAAGACTGCAAAGGAAATGTGGGATACTTTGTGTACTATCTATGATAGTCCCACTATCACATTGGATAACAGGATTAACAATCTTGTTAGACAATATGAGCTGTTCTTTGCAAAGCCAAAGGAGTCACTCATTGAAACCTACACCAGGTTCACTGCCTTGATAAGTGATCTCAAAGCTGTTGGGATCACTAAAGACAACTTAACTTTGGTGAACAAATTTTTAGACATTCTGCTTGAGAAATGGAACTACTTCTCTACTATCCTCAGAAACTCAGGCACCATCAGAGGCATGGATCTTGTTAATCTGTATGGATCCTTACTAAATGATGAACAATCAAGGAAACAGAAAAGAAATGCCTTAGAGATGTCCAAAAGAGGTGCTGCCTTAGTGGCCAGCGTGAGACAACCTGCTGGCCAGGTGTGTAATGTGTTCACACAAGCTGATCAACAGGCTGATGATGAAATAGAGGAAATGTCTAAGGAAGAGGACTGTGAAGACCTTACTGAGTTTGATGATGAGCAAATGATTGCTATGCTTTTCAGAAAATTCAATAAGAAGAGGTTTGGTGGTAAGATGCTGCAAAAGAAATCACGTGCCATCAAGAAGAAGGCATTTCACAAAACTAAGGCTGAGTGCTTTAAATGTGGCAATACAGGCCATATAGCTGCTAACTGTGTGTCTGAAGCTGTTGGCTCTTCCTCCAAACCATACAAGACAAACAAAGATGATGACTACAAGGTTAAGTACCTAATGGCCATGGATAAGATGAAGAAGTTGGAAGACCCAGTGGCTTCCAACAAGTAGAAGGGACTTATGGCTGAAACTTGTGACTGGGAGGAGTCTGATTCATCATTTGATGAAGAGAACAGCAACTGTTTGATGGCCAACACTGATGTCTCGTCAACAAGCAACTTCAAACAGGACCTGGCTGAAACTGAAGCTCTCAGCACCTTAGAGAACTGGTATCCCACCATGATGTATAAGGTACAAAATTTTAAGGATTACAGCTAGGAGGAAAAAGTTAAAATGTTTGATTTTTTAATTGTTGATCCAAAAGCTGCTGTTGAGAAGAATGATGCTTTGAAGTCTGAGATCTCTAAGTTAAAAACTGATATTGAAACAAAAACTAATGAACTGAACAACTTTCATAAGTTGAAAGCTGAGCTTGATGAAGTAAAACACATCAACACCATTGTATTAGAAGAAAAGAGAGAGATAGACTTAAAGCATGCTAAGCTTCAAAAGATTGTTGACTCTTGGTGCCACTCAGCTCAGAAAGTCAACCACTGTATCAGTCAGCATATTCCTGCTCAAATCCAAGCCTATCTTGGAGGGGATCTTGATACAACAGTTTCAATTGTTGACATTAATAATCTAGAAAAAGACTTATCCACTCTTGGTGAGCTTCCAAGTACTTTTATCCAAAGAGTGAATGGAAAGCTGGTCTCAACAAATAGGTTTGTCAGGCCTCAAAACACTGACAGTTTGTGTGAAAAAGCTATAAAGACTGACGATGGAATGTGTTCTCCATCAGATCAGCCTGCTAAGTGCATAACTAGTTCACACAAACAGAAGAATGGAAATCAAGCTAAAGCTGCAGCGTTGGGAACTAAACCTGTCACTCAAACAAGTTATGAATCTAAGCTGATGGCAAGAAACCTGTTAATCCATTTAATGTTGAACATTTTGAGAAAAAATTTTCAAAAGGGAAGCAGCCTGCTTTCAACAAGGGTAAGTCTCATGTTGGAAGCAAATATGCTGTGATTTCAAATAAGTATTTTTAATCATAGTGGAAAGCTGGTTATAAATGAAAGAAGATCTTTTTATAAAACTAGATTTAATGATCATGTTGATAGGCAATAGTCATCACATCTCAGTAAAGGCAAAGGCAAAGCCATTGCTCAATCTAAGAAAACTGGGAATAAATTTTTCAAACCTGTGGAAGGACAAAAGACAATCAAATTACCTGTGTTTGATCTCTGTCCACCCAGAATAGGAAAGAGGACACATGCAAAACTGTTGCTATTGTATCTTCTACTCAAACTGTTGGTTCTTCTAAGACTAGTGATAAGTTTGCTAAACCTGTTAAGAAGTCCAACAAAGATATCCCAGAATGTGTTTCTGGGGGTACTTCTTCCAAAAAGTCTAAAAAGAGAAAATGCTACAAATGTGGGAAGAAGACTCATATGGCCAAAGACTGACCTGAAACCGAGGACATAAGGCCTGCTGACACTGCTAGTTCCAACATTGCAAAAACCACCATTGTTGGAAGTAACATGGTCATTGAGGAGAGTGTCTAAGCTCATACAATCCAGATTTGAAATATTAGTGTAGATCTAAGTGGTCCATCAACAAATGTTGATGAAGAATGAGAACTCATCCTTATGATGAGTTCCCCTAAAAACTAATATTTTCCCATGACACTCTGCAGGTTAAACGACCAAGACAGATTTGGAACTTGGACAACGGCTGCTCAAGCCACATGACAGGTTGCGAAGATTTGTTGAGTGATCTCAGGCCTGAAAAAGGCAAAAGGTCACATTTGGTGACAATGTTCAGGGATCCACAGAAGGATATGGAACCCTCCATGCTGGTGCTACAATATTCAAAAGAGTAGCCTATGTGTCTGGACTAAAACATAACCTTGTTAGCATTAGCCAACTGTGTGATGCTGGCTACAAGGTTAACTTTGATGAGAACCTGGGGTACATACTGGATCCCCAGGGCAAGGTTGTGATGTGTGCACAAAGAAAGAAAGGTGTATATGTTGTGGATATGAATTTTGTTGATCCAACAACTGAAACCTGTATCGTCTCAAGAAGCAATGCAAACCTTAACTGGCTGTGGCATAAAAGGCTATCACACCTGAACTTCAGGAACATCAACAAACTCTGTAAGAAAGAGTTAGTAACAAGTTTGCCTTCTATGACGTATGTTAAGGGCAAACTCTGCACAGCTTGTGAGAAAGGCAAGCAGAGAAAAACATCTTTTAAATCCAAGCATAATTTTTCTATTGATACTCCTCTCTTCTTAATCCACATGGACTTGTTTGGACCTGTCAGTGTGTCAAGTCTAGGAGGTAGAAGATACACTCTAGTAATTGTTGATGAGTTTTCCAGGTTTACATGGGTGATCTTCCTAAAGACCAAAGGAGAGGCTGCCAGAGAAATTATTGGATTTATCAAGAAGAAGGAAGTTCTGAACTTTGCTCAAGTCAAGCAGCTTAGAAGTGATCATGGTACTGAATTCAGAAACACTACTCGTGAGGACTTCTGTGAAGAAAGAGAGATCTCTCAAAACTTTTCAGCTGTAAGAACTCCACAACAAAATGGAGTTGCTGAAAGGAGGAATAGAACTCTCATTGAAGCTGCTAGAACCATGCTGTGTGCATCAAGTTTGCCTTCATCATTTTGGGCTGAAGCTGTCAACACTGCCTGCTTTACTCAAAACAGATCCTTAGTGGTGAAAAAGTTCAATAAGACTCCTTATGAATTACTCAAAGGGAGAAAGCAAAATATAAGCTATTTCCATGTGTTTGGATGTCCCTGTTTCATCTTGAATCAAAGGGATCAGCTGGCTAAATTTGAACCCAAAGCTGATGATGGTGTCTTTGTTGGATACTCGATCTGCTGTCTCGAAAGGTGATAGATGAATCTATCAATGTCACCTTTGAGGAGTCTAATAATGCTTCTACCAAAGCTGTTCCTGAATCAGTTTCAAGAGAGTTCAACTTTGATGATCTTATGCATTCCAATATTGAGGAAAAGGACTCAAAAGCTTCCACATCACCCATAGGTGAACTTGTTAACCACAATGGACATGATGATAATTATGTTTGTACACCCTATGAGAATAAGTGTACTGATATAGTTAATGCACCATGTCCAGAACCAATCAATGCTGATTTTCCTGAATCCTCTGCTGATGTGTTCAACAATAATTATTCATTCTCAATGGGTGAACAGGCTCAAGACATCAGTGTGTCTGAAAATCTTGAAAGCTGTTCTGCAAGACCTAATGAGAATGAAACTGATACAGGAGAATCTTCATTGAAACATGATCCAAAGTGGATCAGGTGTCACCCCAACGATCAAATAATTGGTGACATTAACAAAGGGGTACAAACAAGATGAGACAGCTTAGGAAACTTTTGTATGTTTTCTAGCTTTGTGTCCCCGATGGAGCCAAAGAAAGTAGATGATACACTTAAAAAAGCCAATTGGATCACTGCCATGCAAGAAGAGCTCAATCAGTTTGAGAGAAACAAAGTATGGAAACTGGTCCTTGTTCCTAAAGGTAAAACAATCATTGGCACCAAGTGCGTTTTCTGAAATAAGATGGATGAGCAAGGTCATATTATTAGAAATAAGGCAAGACTAGTTGCTCAAGGCTATAGACAAGAAGAAGGCATTGACTATGATGAAACATTTGCTCATGTGGCCAGGTTGGAAGCAATTCGTTTGTTTCTAGCTTATGCTGCCCACAAGAGCATGAATGTATTTCAAATAGATGCTAAGAGTGCATTTTTGAATGGTAAGCTGCAAGAACAGGTATAAGTCAAGTAGCCTCCAGGTTTTGAAAGTGAACAACATCCAGGTTTTGTCTATAAGTTGGACAAAGCTCTCTATGGTCTAAAATAAGCCCCTAGAGCCTGGTATAACACTCTTACTGATTTCCAGAAGGTAAAAACTGATATTATGCTTGTTCAGAGTTATGTGCATGACATAATATTTGGTTCTACTAATGAACAGTTATGCAAGAACTTTTCACTGCTCATGAAATCCAATTATGAAATGAGCATGATGGGTGAACTTACTTTCTTTCTGGGATTGCAGGTTAAACAAACCTCAAATGGAATTTTTATTAATCAAAGAAAGTATACATTGGATCTTTTGAAAAAGTTTAAATTTGATCAATGTTCTCCAGTCAAAACCCCAATGGCAACCAATGTAAAGTTGGATGTTGATGCCTGTGGTAAAGCTGTTTCAGTAACAACTTATAGAGGCATGATTGGGAGCTTGCTATATTTAACTGCCAATAGACCAGATATTATGTTTGCTACCTGTTTATGTGCTAGATTTCAAGTTGATCCAAAAGAATCACATCTAGTTGCTGTCAAAAGAATCTTCAGATACCTATAGCGTACACCAGGTTTGGGTCTTTAGTATCCCAAAGACTCCAACCTTGAACTAATTGGTTATTCAGATTCTGATTTTGCAGATTACAGGTTAGACAGGAAAAACACAACAAGTGGATGTCAACTTCTTGGTGGTAAGTTGATCAGTTGGTGCAGCAAGAAGTAGAATTCTGTTTCTACTTCTACTGCTGAAGCTGAGTACATTGCTGCTGGAAGCTGCTGTGGATAGATTCTATGGATGCAACATCAGCTTGACGATTATGGTCTTGTATATAGGAAAACTCCTATTCTGTGTGATAATACAAGTGTCATAGCTATCTCCAACAATCCAGTCTTCCACTCTAGAACAAAGCATATTGAGGTCAGACATTACTTCATAATGGATCACATCCAAAAAAGTAATGTGGAGGTAAGTTTTATTTCCATAGAAGAACAACTTGCAGACATTTTCACCAAACCACTTGATGAAAACAGGTTTAACTACCTTGTAAGCAAGCTGGGTTTGCTAAGTAAAAGTGACTAAGTGTCATTGATGCTCTAAAGATCACTTGTTTAAATCTGTCAAAAATTTACAGAATAGCTTGGCCAGGGCATGTTTTACTTGTCCTGTACTTAGCCAGTTTCTGAAACTTTGGACAGCTTGGACGTATAACAGGCTTGATAAAATTAAGTTTTAATCTCAAACCTTTTCTGTTGTACAAAATTCCAACCTGCTCACTCTCTTAATCTGTCATACAAGACAATGCCTTGTAACCTATTCAACTATTGAACAGGTTTCACAATGAAACCTATTCTCATATAGTTGCACAGGTTGCATGAACAGCTTGAAAAGTGATCAGTTTGTGATGAAACCTGTTCATCACAGGTTTGAACAACACCTTAGAACATCAGTTTAAATCACCTTCACATTTAAATTACTTAAATTAAATATTTATTTAACTTAATTACCTGTAGATAGTGTTTATCACGTGTGTCAGTAGTTAAAAAGGTCAAGTTGGTCTGACAACCATTCTGACAAGGTAAACCGTTTCGTTTTTCGTTAGAAACATTCCAAATTAACTGCTCAAACCTTCCTCTCTCCTGCTCACTCACATTCAAATCCTATAAATACCCAAACCACTGTTTTATCATCTTCTTCTTCCTACTGCTTCCATAACATCCTGATAAACGCTAACAGACAAAGTGTCCAAATATCATGCATCCCTACTACTTTCTCAAATGGCTCACCAAAACAACCCCCCTTCTCCCTGTGTTTGTTGGTAATGACGTTGAGAAGCACCCCTCTGTCAACACCATGCTCACAATCAAACCCACCAACTACATTGCAAACTTAACCATTCCTAAAAACTATGCTGGGAAAGGTTACGAATCGATAATGGAGTTTCTGCAAGCCCATCCCCTGCACTATGCCATGATAGCTTCTCCTGGTGTTATGTACCAGGAGATGGTCCATGAGTTTTGGTACACTTGCTCATATGATCCATCTACCAAAACCATCAGGGAAACTATTCTCAATGGAACTCAAACTATTGAGATAACTACTGCTCTTCTTAGGGAAGTACTTCATCTCCCAGTGGCTGACACCTATGACAAACCTCAGCCTGAGGATGAACAAATGGGCAATCTGCTAAGCTTCTGTGATGTAGCAGAACCAAAAGTGGGTGCTACGCTGTTCAGAAGGGATTTATCGCCAACCTACAGTTTTCTCTTCGCCTCTGTGGTGATGAGTCTGAGCTGCAAAGTTGGTTCATTTGACCAACTCTGCAGGGATGAAATTCCTATTGTCCTACAGTTTGTGGATGGGACAACTCTGAACATGGCAAAGTTGATTTTCATGAATTTAGGAACTTGGTGCAACAAGAATAACGTCCAGCTGCTGTCAGATACCTAAGGTTTTTGAGCCTCATCTTCAAACACCTCTGTGATGAGCATTTGTACACCTTTTAACCTTTATTGTCAACTGTAGTGTTTCCTGTAATAGGAAACAGGGTCTTATAACCCCAGTTCTTGATAATGAACCTCCTCTAGCAACACCAATGAGGAGGTTGCTTGTTTTAGTGGAAGGACCTTCTACTCAGAAGGTGGATCCAATCACTACTCCCAAAGGAAAATCCAAATCAAGGCCAAAAATGGTGAAACGGGCCTTGAAAACAACTTAAGTTGAGCCTGTCCGCAAGAAGGCTAAAATAGGTAAGTCTGCCCCATCAGCCTCAGTGGCTGAGGGGGAGCAGGCTGGTCACCGTGGTTCATCAGTTGAACCTGAAGCCTCGTGGCTGAAGCTTTTGTGGCTAGTGCCTTTGTGGCATATGAGACCATGAAACAGGCTGGACCTCCTGTTCCTGACCCAGTCTCACCTCCAGTCCAAACACAACTCCCTACCACTTCTCCTCAATCACCCACTATGTCCCAATACTCCAGGCTTTGAAGAAAATCATTAGCAAAAAAGAAAACCTCCTCTCAAACCAGCCCCTTTGACCCCTCCCAACAGGAGTCAGTTGAAAAAGAAGCAACCCCTGTTGCTTTTGGTTCCCCTATTTTGGGAGAAACTGTAGCCACTATGGAGCAGGCTTCACTTCATAAAGAGTCCACCTAGAGTCGGCCTGAGCCCTCTGGTTCCTCCCAACAGGAATCAGTTGTACAAAAGGAGACCACCACATCAACTGTCCAAGCCTCTCAACAGGCTGAAGACATTGAAAGACAGGAGCACTCTCCACTCCACACTGAGTCCACAAAGTTACCCCCTCATACTTCTCATACACAATCTGAGTCTGCACAAGGTGCCATAACTATTGATATAAACCAATCAGCAGATCAGCCTTTTATTTCTGCTCCTGGTGATGTAGCTGTTCTACACCAAACAGCTGTTGAAGGACCAACAACCCAAGCTGATGAACCTCAAGAACTAGAACATCCCTCTGGTGAGGCTGCTCCCCAAGTGCAAATTCCATCATCAGCTTTCACCACTGATGATGTTGAAATGCACATCCCACCTTCCCATGAAGAGGTGCCTACAAACCAAGGTACTACTGAGGGAACCACCCCAGGTCTTGATGATGGTGCTAAGATCCTAGTAACATTTTGAAAGGCCACCATCTCCTACTGCCTCACCTCATGATGCAGCTACAGGCACTTCTGAAGGTACCATTGACCCCTCCAAGCTGGGCCACTTAACTTATGCCCAAGCTATGGATATTCTGTCCGAAGTATCCCTACCATCACCTACTGACCCCCAAACTCCACAATCCTCACCATCCACCCAATCCGAACAGTCAACCCATACACCTCCATCCCCCAAAGATCTATCTTTGAAGGACCAGCTGTCTTTGCTGACCAACAAAGTTGGTTCTTTGGAAAACTCTATGACCTCACTCCTTTCTATGATTTCAGACTCTGTGTGTGCTCAGCTTCAGGGGTTTCTTGCTTCGTTCAGGACCTCTTTTCCAACCCGTGCTCCCCAAGCTGATCATTCTTCTTAACTGCTTGCACTCACTGCAAATCTGCAACAACTATCCTCCTCCATCTCATCAATTCTCTCTCACCAACAGGACTCCGTGTACACACTGTCAGCTGTTTCCCAACAGCTATCAGCCCTTGCTGAAACCTGCTTAACCACTCTACCATCCACTTTGGCCAGCCTAAATACCTTAGTGGTATCTCTGTCCAATTCTGTGTCCTCAAACTTTTATGATATGCATGAGTTCCTTGAACTCACTCTTGCACAGCTTCAAAGTTTGGTGTTCACAGAATCTGAAAGGACTACTATCTCCCAGCTGTCCTCCCTTGCAACCTCTCATTCTTCTTTTCTTCACACCTATGTTACCCAGTTAGCAGAGGTTAAGGACAACTTGGCTTTCTTAGTACATAGCCTTGTTGGTTCCAAGCCTGTCCCCGAATCTGCTGCTGACCAGCTTATTGGATCTGTTCCTTCAGGCAGAACTGTTGTTGAAGGCTCTGTGCCATCTCTTTCAAAGGGGAGAAGATATTTGCCTCGAAGACCAAGTCTAAGGGGGAAAAATCATCATCTCCCTCTAAGGAGAAATCAGCTTCAGCGAGGCAAGCATGAGGTCTTTTCCAAACTGGTCCTATTATAGGTTTGTCCAAAGTCTTTGAAACTTCTCAGCCTACTCAGGCTGGATCTCCAAGACATGCACCATCTAAGGGGGAGGAATCCATTCTTGAAGACAGGCCAAGCAGAAGGAGGCACTTAATTTTGGAACAGACTGAGGAAGAAGAAAAGGAGGAAATGGAAGTTGCTCAGACTAAAGTAGAAAAGGGTAAAGGAAAAGCCTCTGTGGACACTGACTAAATCAAGGCTGCTCATCTCAAATTTGACAAGTCTCAAACCAAAGAAATGGGCATTCCACTGAAGACTTATTACACATTCAAAGAAGAGCAGCTTGAGATTCTGGAAAGACAGAAGAAAGAAGAAGCCTCTGCCAAAGCTGCCATAGCCTTTGCATACAAGGAGGCAAGAAAAATTAAAATGCACTCCTTGGATGTTCAAAGGAAACTGTTAGAGGCTGTAAAAGAGTCAGTGACTGATAAAGAGGGAGGAAAAGAGTTCACAAGTCTTAGTGACCAAGTCAAAGCCTGTATCCTCCTCAGCAAAAGCCCAAGTACACTTTGATAATGTGGCAATAAAGAAGTTCTTTGATGTTTCCAACAGAAGACTTTCCAAGGAGACTATTATCAAAGTAGTCCCAATATCAAGGAAAGGTAAACACTGGAAGCTTCAGATAACCAGGCTAGGTGCTAATGGTCCGGAACTGGAAGCTTATGAGTCTGCTGATGTTGCCTGCTTTGGGTACAGAGAATGGGTTGAATTGGCTGTTGCCTTGAGCAGATCCAAATCTGAAACTGCTCAAACTATCAAGGCATATGTCAAAATGCTATTGGAGAAAGTTAAAAACCTGGGCCTGATCCTTGAAGAACAAATCAAGGGTACCTCACTAGTTGAACCTACGATTAGACCCAGGAGAAAGAGAAAGAAAACAAAGCTTGAAGAGCTCCTCATGACGATTTAATAAGGGGATGCACGGTGTTGAAATCAAAGGGGTAGATCATAATAGTCTGCCAAGAGGAGTTGAGCCTGAGGAAGGCAAATTCATAGAAGAACCTGAGCTAGGGGTATTCTTTGTGGACCCCTTATCAAAGAAAATGTGTTTCCAAAGAGCATCTGACCTTCATAAGGTTGGTCTCAAGCAGATCATAGCCTTTAGACTCTCCAATATGTTTGGACGACACTCAAGATGGAGAGCAGTCATCTGGGAATAGCTCAAGGGTTTCTATGAAAGGGGAGAACTTCAACATCCCGACTTCATGTTTCTCAGGCATGAAATAGAATAGATTGATGAGACTATGGAGTACTCGAACACCTGATTGAGTCAAGACCACAGCTTGAAAGTCCATCGACTGCTAAGTAGATGAAGAATGGAAGCTGTCCATAAGTTGGACAGGCTTGCCATTACTTGCTCCCAACATCAACAGTCCATTGTTGAAATTTTCCTTGTACATATGTTGTACTTTATTACATCAGTTATACTTGCGTAAAACATGTGTTGTTTGTATCAATATCACTATGTATAAATTGATCTTTCACTTTACTCCAATGTTGTACTTTCATTTCAGCAAATGTATTGTAAAAATATATAGTGATCATTGATATAATCAGCTTAGACTGATTATTGCAAATAGGGGTAGATTGTTAGGCACAAAAGGCCTTAGTCAAACCTTTTATTCATCTTAGGGTGAGATTATTAATCAGACCTGTTACATGCACTTGAAGGTATAATTTAAGGTCTTTTAATGCCTTATTGAAACCTGTAAAGTGATTTGCAATATAAGTCAAAACTGTTTACCTTGTTGCATTTGTTGCAACTAAGGCAAGATTGTCCAAGTTGTTCTATTCTGTTGAACAGGCTGGACATAAACTGTCCACGTTGCTCATGTTCGTTGAGCAGCTTGGACTAAAACTAAGTGTTCTCTACTTTGTGAACGGAACCTATTCTTTGTGAACATGTTATATACTTTATGGAATATGTTTCCATGTCATCATGTAATGTCTTGGACTAGAAGATTAGTTTACAAGTCGAAGACAAAATGGAAATTCAGAAGCTGCTTACACTGCCTAAGATGTTCTGATACCTGAAGACAAAGTAGATATTTGAAATGGGTGATAGACCATTTCTTATATCAAAATGACTATACAAGAAGAGGAAATGATTAAAGTTGACATTCCTCTTTAAGGTAAAGCATTCTGCAATAGAGACAAAAAGGAAAAGACAAAGATTCTGCAATATAGGGACAAATGTTGTTTTCCCAGAATGTGCAGAAAAGCAGTTTTGTCTTTTTGGGAATACACTCCACTATCTCTGCATCCAATGAGGAAGGTTCACCAATACTCTCTAAGAGAGTATAAAAGGAAGCTTCTAAGGAATGTGAGACATCCAAGAGTGAGATATTCCGAACGTGCAAATAAGTGTGTTTTATTGCATAAAAAGTCTGCCAAGAATAAAACAGTTGAGTGTGTCAAAGCTGTTCTTGTTCAAGCTGTCTGTCTCTCTTGTATAAACATTGAGTCCATCTTAATGAGTGAACTCATTGTAGCTGGTCTGAGTTTGTCTTAGATTAGTTGTCTATATGTTGTTCTGTCATCTCAGTTTGAACCATTCCCGTAGTTCAAATTTATTTTTAATTAACACTTGTTTATATATACAAAAATATATTGAAAAAAGTGTTGTTGAGTTTCAAACATGTTCATGCACTTGAAGGTATAATTTAAGGCCATTTAATGCCTTATTGAAACCTGAAAAAAACTGATTTCCAATATAAGTCAAAGATGTTTACCTTGTTGCATTTGTTCAACTAAGGCAGATTGTCCAAGTTGTTCTATTCTGTTGAACAGGCTGGACATAAACTGTCCACGTTGCTCATGTTTGTTGAGCAGCTTGGACTAAAACTAAGTGTTCTGTACTTTGTGAACGGAACCTATTCTTTCTGAACATGTTATATACTTTATGGAATATGTTTCCATGTCATCATGTAATGTCTTGGACAAGAAGATTAGTTTACAAGTCGTAGACAAAGTGGAAATTCAGAAGCTGCTTACACTGCCTAAGATGTTCTGATACATGAAGACAAAGTAGATATTTGAAATTGGTGACAGACCATTTCTTATATCAAAATGGCTATACAAGAAGAGGAAATGATTAAAGTTGACATTCCTCTTTAAGGTAAAGCATTCTGCAATAGAGACAAAAAGAAAAAGATAAAGATTCTGCAATATAGGGACAAATGTTGTTTTCTCAGAATGTGCAGAAAAGCAGTTTTGTTTTTTTGGGAAGACACTCCACTATCTCTGCATCCAATGAGGAAGGTTCACCAATACTCTCTGAGAGAGTATAAAAGGAAGCTTCTAAGGAATGTGAGACAACCAAGAGTGAGATATTCCGAACGTGCAAAGAAGTGTGTTTTATTGCATAAAAAGTATGCCAAGAATAAAACAGTTGAGTGTGTCCAAGCTGTTCTTGTTCAAGCTGTCTGTGTCTCTTGTAAAAACAGTGAGTCCATCTTAGTGAGTGAATTCATTGTAGCTGGTCTGAGTTTGTCTTAGATTAGTTGTCTATATGTTGTTCTGTCATCTAAGTTTGAACCATTCCGTAGTTCAAACTTGTTTGTAATTAACACTTGTTTATATATACAAACAAATATTGAGAAAAGTGTTGTTGAGTTTCAAACATGTTCATGCACTTGAAGGTATAATTTAAGGCCTTTTAATGCCTTATAGAAACCTGAAAAGTGATTTGCAATATAAGTCAAAGCTGTTTACCTTGTTGCATTTGTTGCAACTAAGACAGATTGTCCAAGTTGTTCTATTCTGTTGAACAGGCTGGACATAAACTGTCCACGTTGCTCATGTTTGTTGAGCAGATTTGACTAAAACTAAGTGTTCTGTACTTTGTGAACGGAACCTATTCTTTGTGAACATGTTATATACTTTATGGAATATGTTTCCATGTCATCATGTAATGTCTTGGACTAGAAGATTAGTTTACAAGTCGAAGACAAAGTGGAAATTCAGAAGCTGCTTACACTGCCTAAGATGTTCTGATACCTGAAGACAAAGTAGATATTTGAAATGGGTGATAGACCATTTCTTATATCAAAATGACTATACAAGAAGAGGAAATGATTAAAGTTGACATTCCTCTTTAAGGTAAAGCATTCTGCAATAGAGACAAAAAGGAAAAGACAAAGATTCTGCAATATAGGGACAAATGTTGTTTTCCCAGAATGTGCAGAAAAGCAGTTTTGTCTTTTTGGGAATACACTCCACTATCTCTGCATCCAATGAGGAAGGTTCACCAATACTCTCTGAGAGAGTATAAAAGGAAGCTTCTAAGGAATGTGAGACATCCAAGAGTGAGATATTCCGAACGTGCAAATAAGTGTGTTTTATTGCATAAAAAGTCTGCCAAGAATAAAACAGTTGAGTGTGTCAAAGCTGTTCTTGTTCAAGCTGTCTGTCTCTCTTGTATAAACATTGAGTCCATCTTAATGAGTGAACTCATTGTAGCTGGTCTGAGTTTGTCTTAGATTAGTTGTCTATATGTTATTCTGTCATCTCAGTTTGAACCATTCCCGTAGTTCAAATTTATTTTTAATTAACACTTGTTTATATATACAAACAAATATTGAAAAAAGTGTTGTTGAGTTTCAAACATGTTCATGCACTTGAAGGTATAATTTAAGGCCATTTAATGCCTTATTGAAACCTGAAAAAAACTGATTTGCTAAATAAGTCAAAGATGTTTACCTTGTTGCATTTGTTCAACTAAGGCAGATTGTCCAAGTTGTTCTATTCTGTTGAACAGGCTGGACATAAACTGTCCACGTTGCTCATGTTTGTTGAGCAGCTTGGACTAAAACTAAGTGTTCTGTACTTTGTGAACGGAACCTATTCTTTCTGAACATGTTATATACTTTATGGAATATGTTTCCATGTCATCATGTAATGTCTTGGACAAGAAGATTAGTTTACAAGTCGTAGACAAAGTGGAAATTCAGAAGCTGCTTACACTGCCTAAGATGTTCTGATACATGAAGACAAAGTAGATATTTGAAATTGGTGACAGACCATTTCTTATATCAAAATGGCTATACAAGAAGAGGAAATGATTAAAGTTGACATTCCTCTTTAAGGTAAAGCATTCTGCAATAGAGACAAAAAGAAAAAGATAAAGATTCTGCAATATAGGGACAAATGTTGTTTTCTCAGAATGTGCAGAAAAGCAGTTTTGTTTTTTTGGGAAGACACTCCACTATCTCTGCATCCAATGAGGAAGGTTCACCAATACTCTCTGAGAGAGTATAAAAGGAAGCTTCTAAGGAATGTGAGACAACCAAGAGTGAGATATTCCGAACGTGCAAAGAAGTGTGTTTTATTGCATAAAAAGTATGCCAAGAATAAAACAGTTGAGTGTGTCCAAGCTGTTCTTGTTCAAGCTGTCTGTGTCTCTTGTAAAAACAGTGAGTCCATCTTAGTGAGTGAATTCATTGTAGCTGGTCTGAGTTTGTCTTAGATTAGTTGTCTATATGTTGTTCTGTCATCTAAGTTTGAACCATTCCGTAGTTCAAACTTGTTTGTAATTAACACTTGTTTATATATACAAACAAATACTGAGAAAAGTGTTGTTGAGTTTCAAACATGTTCATGCACTTGAAGGTATAATTTAAGGCCTTTTAATGCATTATAGAAACCTGAAAAGTGATTTGCAATATAAGTCAAAGTTGTTTACCTTGTTGCATTTGTTGCAACTAAGACAGATTGTCCAAGTTGTTCTATTCTGTTGAACAGGCTGGACATAAACTGTCCACGTTGCTCATGTTTGTTGAGCAGCTTTGACTAAAACTAAGTGTTTTGTACTTTGTGAACGGAACCTATTCTTTGTGAACATGTTATATACTTTATGGAATATGTTTCCATGTCATCATGTAATGTGTTGGACTTGAAGATTAGTTTAGAAGTCGAAGACAAAGTGGAAATTCAGAAGCTGCTTACACTGCCTAAGATGTTCTGATACATGAAGACAAAGCAGATATTTGAAATGGGTGACAGACCATTTCATTATCAAAATCGCTATACAAGAAGAAGAAATGATTAAAGTTGACATTCCTCTTTAAGGTAAAGGATTCTGCAATAGATACAAAAAGGAAAAGACAAAGATTCTGCAATATAGGGACATATGTTGTTTTCTCAGAATGTGCAGAAAAGCAGTTTTGTTTTTTTGGGAAGACACTCCACTATCTCTGCATCCAATGAGGAAGGTTCACCAATACTCTCTGAGAGAGTATAAAAGGAAGCTTCAAAGGAATGTGAGACAACCAAGAGTGAGATATTCCGAACGTGCAAAGAAGTGTGTTTTATTGCATAAAAAGGGGTCTGCCAAGAATAAAACAGTTGAGTGTGTCCAAGCTGTTCTTGTTCAAGCTGTCTGTGTCTCTTGTAAAAACAGTGAGTCCATCTTAGTGAGTGAATTCATTGTAGCTGGTCTGAGTTTGTCTTAGATTAGTTGTCTATATGTTGTTCTGTCATCTCAGTTTGAACCATTCCGTAGTTCAAACTTGTTTGTAATTAACACTTGTTTATATATACAAACAAATATTGAGAAAAGTGTTGTTGAGTTTCAAACATGTTCATGCACTTGAAGGTATAATTTAAGCTCTTTTAATGCCTTATAGAAACCTGAAAAGTGATTTGCAATATAAGTCAAAGCTGTTTACCTTGTTGCATTTGTTGCAACTAAGACAGATTGTCCAAGTTGTTCTATTCTGTTGAACAGGCTGGACATAAACTGTCCACGTTGCTCATGTTTGTTGAGCAGCTTTGACTAAAACTAAGTGTTCTGTACTTTGTGAACGGAACCTATTCTTTCTGAACATGTTATATACTTTATGGAATATGTTTCCATGTCATCATGTAATGTGTTGGACTTGATGATTAGTTTAGAAGTCGAAGACAAAGTGGAAATTCAGAAGCTGCTTACACTGCCTAAGATGTTCTGATACATGAAGACAAAGCAGATATTTGAAATGGGTGACAGACCATTTCTTATATCAAAATGGCTATACAAGAAGAGGAAATGATTAAAGTTGACATTCCTCTTTAAGGTAAAGCATTCTGCAATTGAGACAAAAAGAAAAAGATAAAGACTCTGCAATATAGGGACAAATGTTGTTTTCTCAGAATGTGCAGAAAAGCAGTTTTGATTTTTTGGGAAGACTATCCACTATCTCTGCATCCAATGAGGAAGGTTCACCAATACTCTCTGAGAGAGTATAAAAGGAAGCTTCTAAGGAATGTGAGACAACCAAGAGTGAGATATTCCGAACGTGCAAAGAAGTGTGTTTTATTGCATGAAAAGTCTGCCAAGAATAAAACAGTTGAGTGTGTCCAAGCTGTTCTTGTTCAAGCTGTCTGTGTCTCTTGTAAAAATAGTGAGTCCATCTTAGTGAGTGAATTCATTGTAGCTGGTCTGAGTTTGTCTTAGATTAGTTGTCTATATGTTGTTCTGTCATCTCAGTTTGAACCATTCCGTAGTTCAAACTTATTTGTAATTAACACTTGTTTATATATACAAACAAATATTGAGAAAAGTGTTGTTGAGTTTCAAACATGTTCATGCACTTGAAGGTATAATTTAAGGCCTTTTAATGCCTTATAGAAACCTGAAAAGTGATTTGCAATATAAGTCAAAGCTGTTTACCTTGGTGCATTTGTTGCAACTAAGACAGATTGTCCAAGTTGTTCTATTCTGTTGAACAGGCTGGACATAAACTGTCCACGTTGCTCATGTTTGTTGAGCAGCTTTGACTAAAACAAAGTGTTCTGTACTTTGTGAACGGAACCTATTCTTTGTGAACATGTTATATACTTTATGGAATATGTTTCCATGTCATCATGTAATGTGTTGGACTTGAAGATTAGTTTAGAAGTCAAAGACAAAGTGGAAATTCAGAAGCTGCTTACACTGCCTAAGATGTTCTGATACATGAAGACAAAGCAGATATTTGAAATGGGTGACAGACCATTTCTTATATCAAAATCGCTATACAAGAAAAAGAAATGATTAAAGTTGACATTCCTCTTTAAGGTAAAGGATTCTGCAATAGATACAAAAAGGAAAAGACAAAGATTCTGCAATATAGGGACATATGTTGTTTTCTCAGAATGTGCAGAAAAGCAGTTTTGTTTTTTTGGGAAGACACTCCACTATCTCTGCATCCAATGAGGAAGGTTCACCAATACTCTATGAGAGAGTATAAAAGGAAGCTTCTAAGGAATGTGAGACAACCAAGAGTGAGATATTCCGAACGTGCAAAGAAGTGTGTTTTATTGCATAAAAAGTCTGCCAAGAATAAAACAGTTGAGTGTGTCCAAGCTGTTCTTGTTCAAGCTGTCTGTGTCTGTTGTAAAAACAGTGAGTCCATCTTAGTGAGTGCATTCGTTGTAGCTGGTCTGAGTTTGTCTTAGATTAGTTGTCTATATGTTGTTCTGTCATCTCAGTTTGAACCATTCCGTAGTTCAAACTTGTTTGTAATTAACACTTGTTTATATATACAAACAAATATTGAGAAAAGTGTTGTTGAGTTTCAAACATGTTCATGCACTTGAAGGTATAATTTAAGCTCTTTTAATGCCTTATAGAAACCTGAAAAGTGATTTGCAATATAAGTCAAAGCTGTTTACCTTGTTGCATTTGTTGCAACTAAGACAGATTGTCCAAGTTGTTCTATTCTGTTGAACAGGCTGGACATAAACTGTCCACGTTGCTCATGTTTGTTGAGCAGCTTTGACTAAAACTAAGTGTTCTGTACTTTGTGAACGGAACCTATTCTTTCTGAACATGTTATATACTTTATGGAATATGTTTCCATGTCATCATGTAATGTGTTGGACCTGAAGATTAGTTTAGAAGTCGAAGACAAAGTGGAAATTCAGAAGCTGCTTACACTGCCTAAGATGTTCTGATACATGAAGACAAAGCAGATATTTGAAATGGGTGACAGACCATTTCTTATATCAAAATCGCTATACAAGAAGAAGAAATTATTAAAGTTGACATTCCTCTTTAAGGTAAAGGATTCTGCAATAGATACAAAAAGGAAAAGACAAAGATTCTACAATATAGGGACAAATGTTGTTTTCTCAGAATGTGCAGAAAAGCAGTTTTGACTTTTTGGGAAGACACTCCACTATCTCTGCATCCAATGAGGAAGGTTCACCAATACTCTCTAAGAGAGTATAAAAGGAAGCTTATAAGGAATGTGAGACATCCAAGAGTGAGATATTCCGAACGTGCAAATAAGTGTGTTTTATTGCATAAAAAGTCTGCCAAGAATAAAACAGTTGAGTGTGTCAAAGCTGTTCTTGTTCAAGCTGTCTGTCTCTCTTGTATAAACATTGAGTCCATCTTAATGAGTGAACTCATTGTAGCTGGTCTGAGTTTGTCTTAGATTAGTTGTCTATATGTTGTTCTGTCATCTCAGTTTGAACCATTCCCGTAGTTCAAATTTATTTTTAATTAACACTTGTTTATATATACAAAAATATATTGAAAAAAGTGTTGTTGAGTTTCAAACATGTTCATGCACTTGAAGGTATAATTTAAGGCCATTTAATGCCGTATTAAAACCTGAAAAAAACTGATTTGCAATATAAGTCAAAGATGTTTACCTTGTTGCATTTGTTCAACTAAGGCAGATTGTCCAAGTTGTTCTATTCTGTTGAACAGGCTGGACATAAACTGTCCACGTTGCTCATGTTTGTTGAGCAGCTTGGACTAAAACTAAGTGTTCTGTACTTTGTGAACGGAACCTATTCTTTCTGAACATGTTATATACTTTATGGAATATGTTTCCATGTCATCATGTAATGTCTTGGACAAGAAGATTAGTTTACAAGTCGTAGACAAAGTGGAAATTCAGAAGCTGCTTACACTGCCTAAGATGTTCTGATACATGAAGACAAAGTAGATATTTGAAATTGGTGACAGACCATTTCTTATATCAAAATGGCTATACAAGAAGAGGAAATGATTAAAGTTGACATTCCTCTTTAAGGTAAAGCATTCTGCAATAGAGACAAAAAGAAAAAGATAAAGATTCTGCAATATAGGGACAAATGTTGTTTTCTCAGAATGTGCAGAAAAGCAGTTTTGTTTTTTTGGGAAGACACTCCACTATCTCTGCATCCAATGAGGAAGGTTCACCAATACTCTCTGAGAGAGTATAAAAGGAAGCTTCTAAGGAATGTGAGACAACCAAGAGTGAGATATTCCGAACGTGCAAAGAAGTGTGTTTTATTGCATAAAAAGTATGCCAAGAATAAAACAGTTGAGTGTGTCCAAGCTGTTCTTGTTCAAGCTGTCTGTGTCTCTTGTAAAAACAGTGAGTCCATCTTAGTGAGTGAATTCATTGTAGCTGGTCTGAGTTTGTCTTAGATTAGTTGTCTATATGTTGTTCTGTCATCTAAGTTTGAACCATTCCGTAGTTCAAACTTGTTTGTAATTAACACTTGTTTATATATACAAACAAATACTGAGAAAAGTGTTGTTGAGTTTCAAACATGTTCATGCACTTGAAGGTATAATTTAAGGCCTTTTAATGCATTATAGAAACCTGAAAAGTGATTTGCAATATAAGTCAAAGTTGTTTACCTTGTTGCATTTGTTGCAACTAAGACAGATTGTCCAAGTTGTTCTATTCTGTTGAACAGGCTGGACATAAACTGTCCACGTTGCTCATGTTTGTTGAGCAGCTTTGACTAAAACTAAGTGTTTTGTACTTTGTGAACGGAACCTATTCTTTGTGAACATGTTATATACTTTATGGAATATGTTTCCATGTCATCATGTAATGTGTTGGACCTGAAGATTAGTTTAGAAGTCGAAGACAAAGTGGAAATTCAGAAGCTGCTTACACTGCCTAAGATGATCTGATACATGAAGACAAAGCAGATATTTGAAATGGGTGACAGACCATTTCATATATCAAAATCGCTATACAAGAAGAAGAAATGATTAAAGTTGACATTCCTCTTTAAGGTAAAGGATTCTGCAATAGATACAAAAAGGAAAAGACAAAGATTCTGCAATATAGGGACATATGTTGTTTTCTCAGAATGTGCAGAAAAGCAGTTTTGTTTTTTTGGGAAGACACTCCACTATCTCTGCATCCAATGAGGAAGGTTCACCAATACTCACTGAGAGAGTATAAAAGGAAGCTTCAAAGGAATGTGAGACAACCAAGAGTGAGATATTCCGAACGTGCAAAGAAGTGTGTTTTATTGCATAAAAAGGGGTCTGCCAAGAATAAAACAGTTGAGTGTGTCCAAGCTGTTCTTGTTCAAGCTGTCTGTGTCTCTTGTAAAAACAGTGAGTCCATCTTAGTGAGTGAATTCATTGTAGCTGGTCTGAGTTTGTCTTAGATTAGTTGTCTATATGTTGTTCTGTCATCTAAGTTTGAACCATTCCGTAGTTCAAACTTGTTTGTAATTAACACTTGTTTATATATACAAACAAATATTGAGAAAAGTGTTGTTGAGTTTCAAACATGTTCATGCACTTGAAGGTATAATTTAAGCTCTTTTAATGCCTTATAGAAACCTGAAAAGTGACTTGCAATATAAGTCAAAGCTGTTTACCTTGTTGCATTTGTTGCAACTAAGACAGATTGTCCAAGTTGTTCTATTCTGTTGAACAGGTTGGACATAAACTGTCCACGTTGCTCATGTTTGTTGAGCAGCTTTGACTAAAACTAAGTGTTCTGTACTTTGTGAACGGAACCTATTCTTTCTGAACATGTTATATACTTTATGGAATATGTTTCCATGTCATCATGTAATGTGTTGGACTTGATGATTAGTTTAGAAGTCGAAGACAAAGTGGAAATTCAGAAGCTGCTTACACTGCCTAAGATGTTCTGATACATGAAGACAAAGCAGATATTTGAAATGGGTGACAGACCATTTCTTATATCAAAATGGCTATACAAGAAGAGGAAATGATTAAAGTTGACATTCCTCTTTAAGGTAAAGCATTCTGCAATAGAGACAAAAAGAAAAAGATAAAGACTCTGCAATATAGGGACAAATGTTGTTTTCTCAGAATGTGCAGAAAAGCAGTTTTGATTTTTTGGGAAGACTATCCACTATCTCTGCATCCAATGAGGAAGGTTCACCAATACTCTCTGAGAGAGTATAAAAGGAAGCTTCTAAGGAATGTGAGACAACCAAGAGTGAGATATTCCGAACGTGCAAAGAAGTGTGTTTTATTGCATAAAAAGTCTGCCAAGAATAAAACAGTTGAGTGTGTCCAAGCTGTTCTTGTTCAAGCTGTCTGTGTCTCTTGTAAAAACAGTGAGTCCATCTTAGTGAGTGAATTCATTGTAGCTGGTCTGAGTTTGTCTTAGATTAGTTGTCTATATGTTGTTCTGTCATCTCAGTTTGAACCATTCCGTAGTTCAAACTTGTTTGTAATTAACACTTGTTTATATATACAAACAAATATTGAGAAAAGTGTTGTTGAGTTTCAAACATGTTCATGCACTTGAAGGTATAATTTAAGCTCTTTTAATGCCTTATAGAAACCTGAAAAGTGATTTGCAATATAAGTCAAAGCTGTTTACCTTGTTGCATTTGTTGCAACTAAGACAGATTGTCCAAGTTGTTCTATTCTGTTGAACAGGCTGGACATAAACTGTCCACGTTGCTCATGTTTGTTGAGCAGCTTTGACTAAAACTAAGTGTTCTGTACTTTGTGAACGGAACCTATTCTTTCTGAACATGTTATATACTTTATGGAATATGTTTCCATGTCATCATGTAATGTGTTGGACTTGATGATTAGTTTAGAAGTCGAAGACAAAGTGGAAATTCAGAAGCTGCTTACACTGCCTAAGATGTTCTGATACATGAAGACAAAGCAGATATTTGAAATGGGTGACAGACCATTTCTTATATCAAAATGGCTATACAAGAAGAGGAAATGATTAAAGTTGACATTCCTCTTTAAGGTAAAGCATTCTGCAATAGAGACAAAAAGAAAAAGATAAAGACTCTGCAATATAGGGACAAATGTTGTTTTCTCAGAATGTGCAGAAAAGCAGTTTTGATTTTTTGGGAAGACTATCCACTATCTCTGCATCCAATGAGGAAGGTTCACCAATACTCTCTGAGAGAGTATAAAAGGAAGCTTCTAAGGAATGTGAGACAACCAAGAGTGAGATATTCCGAACGTGCAAAGAAGTGTGTTTTATTGCATGAAAAGTCTGCCAAGAATAAAACAGTTGAGTGTGTCCAAGCTGTTCTTGTTCAAGCTGTCTGTGTCTCTTGTAAAAACAGTGAGTCCATCTTAGTGAGTGAATTCATTGTAGCTGGTCTGAGTTTGTCTTAGATTAGTTGTCTATATGTTGTTCTGTCATCTCAGTTTGAACCATTCCGTAGTTCAAACTTGTTTGTAATTAACACTTGTTTATATATACAAACAAATATTGAGAAAAGTGTTGTTGAGTTTCAAACATGTTCATGCACTTGAAGG
This sequence comes from Centrapalus pauciflorus, assembly GCA_020465985.1. Classification (NCBI taxonomy): domain Eukaryota; kingdom Viridiplantae; phylum Streptophyta; class Magnoliopsida; order Asterales; family Asteraceae; genus Centrapalus; species Centrapalus pauciflorus. The sequence goes on from JAANYP010004308.1 coordinate 29,898, forward strand.
TATAATTTAAGGCCTTTTAATGCCTTATAGAAACCTTAAAAGTGATTTGCAATATAAGTCAAAGCTGTTTACCTTGGTGCATTTGTTGCAACTAAGACAGATTGTCCAAGTTGTTCTATTCTGTTGAACAGGCTGGACATAAACTGTCCACGTTGCTCATGTTTGTTGAGCAGCTTTGACTAAAACTAAGTGTTCTGTACTTTGTGAACGGAACCTATTCTTTGTGAACATGTTATATACTTTATGGAATATGTTTCCATGTCATCATGTAATGTGTTGGACTTGAAGATTAGTTTAGAAGTCAAAGACAAAGTGGAAATTCAGAAGCTGCTTACACTGCCTAAGATGTTCTGATACATGAAGACAAAGCAGATATTTGAAATGGGTGACAGACCATTTCTTATATCAAAATCGCTATACAAGAAGAAGAAATGATTAAAGTTGACATTCCTCTTTAAGGTAAAGGATTCTGCAATAGATACAAAAAGGAAAAGACAAAGATTCTGCAATATAGGGACATATGTTGTTTTCTCAGAATGTGCAGAAAAGCAGTTTTGTTTTTTTGGGAAGACACTCCACTATCTCTGCATCCAATGAGGAAGGTTCACCAATACTCTCTGAGAGAGTATAAAAGGAAGCTTCTAAGGAATGTGAGACAACCAAGAGTGAGATATTCCGAACGTGCAAAGAAGTGTGTTTTATTGCATAAAAAGTCTGCCAAGAATAAAACAATTGAGTGTGTCCAAGCTGTTCTTGTTCAAGCTGTCTGTGTCTCTTGTAAAAACAGTGAGTCAATCTTAGTGAGTGCATTCGTTGTAGCTGGTCTGAGTTTGTCTTAGATTAGTTGTCTATATGTTGTTCTGTCATCTCAGTTTGAACCATTACGTAGTTCAAACTTGTTTGTAATTAACACTTGTTTATATATACAAACAAATATTGAGAAAAGTGTTGTTGAGTTTCAAACATGTTCATGCACTTGAAGGTATAATTTAAGCTCTTTTAATGCCTTATAGAAACCTGAAAAGTGATTTGCAATATAAGTCAAAGCTGTTTACCTTGTTGCATTTGTTGCAACTAAGACAGATTGTCCAAGTTGTTCTATTCTGTTGAACAGGCTGGACATAAACTGTCCACGTTGCTCATGTTTGTTGAGCAGCTTTGACTAAAACTAAGTGTTCTGTACTTTGTGAACGGAACCTATTCTTTGTGAACATGTTATATACTTTATGGAATATGTTTCCATGTCATCATGTAATGTGTTGGACTTGAAGATTAGTTTAGAAGTCGAAGACAAAGTGGAAATTCAGAAGCTGCTTACACTGCCTAAGATGTTCTGATACATGAAGACAAAGCAGATATTTGAAATGGGTGACAGACCATTTCTTATATCAAAATCGCTATACAAGAAGAAGAAATGATTAAAGTTGACATTCCTCTTTAAGGTAAAGGATTCTGCAATAGATACAAAAAGGAAAAGACAAAGATTCTACAATATAGGGACAAATGTTGTTTTCTCAGAATGTGCAGAAAAGCAGTTTTGACTTTTTGGGAAGACACTCCACTATCTCTGCATCCAATGAGGAAGGTTCACCAATACTCTCTAAGAGAGTATAAAAGGAAGCTTATAAGGAATGTGAGACAACCAAGAGTGAGATATTCCGAACGTGCAAAGAAGTGTGTTTTATTGCATGAAAAGTCTGCCAAGAATAAAACAGTTGAGTGTGTCCAAGCTGTTATTGTTCAAGCTGTCTGTCTGTCTTGTAAAAATAGTGAGTCCATCTTAGTGAGTGAATTCATTGTAGCTGGTCTGAGTTTGTCTTAGATTAGTTGTCTATATGTTGTTCTGTCATCTCAGTTTGAACCATTTCATAGTTCAAACTTGTTTGTAATTAACACTTGTTTATATATACAAACAAATATTGAGAAAAGTGTGTTGAGTTTCAAATAGCTGTATTCACCCCCCCCCCCCCCTCTCTAGTGCTTACAACAGCATACTAGAGAAACCTTTTGGAGCTACAGAAACTCTAACAAACATATAAACATAATCTATGTAGAATATCAAGTATTCTATGTAGAGTATCGCATAATCTATGTAGAACATCATGTAATCTATATAGAATATCGCAGACGAACTGAAACAGAAAAAAAGAAGAATTCATATAGACATTTTATCAAACACTTGGTATGCAACTTATACCAAATACACTAAAAACACGAGGTATTAAATAAAAAAACATTCAAATCTTGTGAATCATATACAAAAACTTTTTTAAAAAAACATATATCTAAATATTACATTCATTCTAGATCTAATTCCTTGCAAAGAATACCGTCGACCTTCTAGATATTCATTTCTTGACCATCCAACTTTCAAATCATCATTTCTTGACCACCCACCTTCCAAAATCGTGAGAAATATAAAGGAGAAGAAAGAAATCTCTAGGCTTCATCGTGGCAGCGGGCAGTGGCAGTGCGCGACGACAGAAAGAATTTTTCTATGGTTGAGAGAGAGAGAGAGAGGAGAGATGGCAGATTTTGTTTCTTAGGGTTGAAATGAAAGAGGGAGAAAAAGAGATATACAAATAGGAGAAATAATTTTTTTTCCCCAAATTGGTCCTATGATTACCAAGTTCTCAAGAAAAGATAGGTTCCCAAAAGAACCCATCTCTTTATCTCTCTCTCTCTCTCTCCCCACCCCTATATATATATATATATGTGTGTGTGTGTGTGTGTGTGTGTGTGTATGTGTGTGTATATATATATATATATATATATATATATATATATATATATGTATGTATATCTGTGTGTGTGTGTGACGTAGATCTTTGAAGAACCCAAATACTGATGAGAACATAATAACCAATGAGGGCATTTGGATCAAAAAAAGCTTTGGATGAAAACTAAGAGGTGAGTTTCTTATAATTATATAAACATTTGATGTTGAAAATTTATAAAAGATGTCCGTTTTGGAAAAACAAATTTGTATTCTCTCTCTCTCTCTCTCTCTCTCTCTCTCTCTCCCCCCTTTTTCCTTCTCTTTCTTTTTTCTTTCCTTAATATATTTATATTATATACTTTTCTTTAATATTTTCTTTCATAAAAAGCCACTTCATTATAAAAATGTTAGGAATAAATATATAGAGATGAGAGCAAAACCAATCATTCAATCAAAGAGAATTTTGTGTTCATCTTATGATTCACCTAGATCTATTATTATTATCAATTGGTATCAGAGCCTAATATGGCAAATTAAATGAGTGATATTTTAATATGGAATTAATTGTTTCGAACACTGTTCATCGGAAATTTTCAAAATAAGAAAATCTTCTTGGGTTTTTGATTCTGTGGATGAAATGAAGAAAAAATTGGATCGAAGGTGGCGTTTTCAAAGACGAATCAATTGAGATAAGTCTCATATTTTAATTCCAATCACACAAAATTTTATTTGGATTTTACTGATATTTTTTTTAAAAACCGTGTTCTTCCTGTTTTTGTCTATTTTTGGAAGTTTAATATGAAATTAGACAAGGTTTCTTTCCAAAAAGTGATTCTGTGTGAATACAGCACATTCATTGGTAATTTGAGTCCAGTTCGTGCATTTTTGTTGAAAAATTGTCAAATTTAAACTTGGTTTTGTTGAAAACTGTTAAAACTCGGGCAACAAAAAGTTCATAGAGTTGACTGAGTTTTACAAAGAGATTGATCGAGTTTGATCAAAGAGTTGACCGAGTTTGATCAAGCTTTGACCGAGTTTGATCAAACATTGACCGAGTTTGATCAATTGTCTTTGGAGTTTGATTGCACTTTTATCTGAGTTTGAATACTTGTCATTTAAGTTTGTTCATTCATCAATCGTGTTTGATCAGGTTTAAACCGATTTTGTTCCTTTTTCAACCGAGTTTGGTCACACTCTATTCGAGTTTCATCATATGCCAACAAAGTTTAATCTACAGTCGTCTGAGATTCATCATAGTTCATTCGAGTTTAGTCTTACATTATCCGAGATTCATCAAACATCATTCGAGTTTCATTCTTCATTAATCGAGATATACTCTGTTTCATTCGAGTTTCATCCTTTACAATTCGAGATTCAATACATCATTTACTGTATGACCTTTGCTGCTTCAATTTGCCATAACTTTTGACTGGAATATCGTTACAAGGCCAACCATACGTCAAATCGAAGCTTGAACCGAGATCTACGATTATTAAAAAATGGCAAAGCCAGTTCAGGAAATTTTCGAGGCATAATTCGACTATAGAAAAAAGTTACAGGTATTTTTCTGTAGAAAAGCTGAAAAATCATCATCAAAAGTTACTTCAGAGCTGATTTTCACCAAGCCATCAACAACAGATACATCTTTCAGAGCTTCAACATTGGATTTATATCCTCGAACAACCTTCATCTTGATGATATTTTCTGAATTTAATTGATTTCCCTTCAATTTCCACAAATCTAATTCGATGGAGTCTAACATTGATTTTTGTGACATAGATACTGAAGAGATGAAGCTGGAATTACTCAACCTTAAAAAGGCTTTTAAAAGGAAGTTTGGAAGACAGTTATCAACAAAGAAGCACAAACCTGAAGAACAGAACATGAAGAATATTGCTCAGTGCTTTATGGCTACAAATGAAGAGCCTGTTGATGTAACTGTACATATGAAGGAATTTGAAGTAAAGTTGAAGAATGTGACAAAGTTGACTGAACAAGTAGATGTTAAACTACAAGATGAGAAAAAGAAGGTAGTTTCTCTGGAACTTAAACAGATAAATGAACATAGTCAGGTGTTGCATCTCACAGCTGAGAATTCTAAGCTGATTGAGAAACTTAAACTGTTTGAAAATCAAATGTCTGATCATGATTCAATTTCAAAGTTTACATCTGAAAAGTCTGAGCTGATTGCAAAACTTACTGAATCCGAAAAGATTCGTAATAACAATTATGATATTCTTGTTCAGTTAATTACAGATAAAGCATTTGCTTTAAATGATATCACAAGATTGAAAGAAGAAGTTTTGAATTTTTAAGAAAAACAAAAGGTTATGAATTCAGAGAATCATATTCTTAAAGTGAGAATATCTGAATTATCAAACGAACTTGAATATTCTAAACAAGAGAATTTTCAGAATGCAACTCAACTAAAATATCTTTTGCCTGAACGATTTGATTTGTACAAGAAAGTAAAATATCTTGAAGAAACACTTTCAAAGACAACTCATCCTGATCAAAGTTATGTTTCAAACAAATCTGAAGAACTTTTTGCTCTTGAAAAGGAGTTTTCATTAAAAAGGAATTATTTGAGAAGGAGAGAAATGAGTTATTACTTAAATAATAAGATTTCATAGTGAAATCTAAATTGTTTGAAGATGAGAGAAAGGTGTTCTTAATTAAAGAATAATCTTTTAAAACTGATTACCAATGGTTTGATAATGACAGAAATTTACATTTGGTCATTATCAAAGGATTAGAAGATCAAATATTTCATCTTTCTAAATAATTTTATGTTTCTCCTTCCTCAAATGAATCAGAGGTTAAGAATATTTCATCTTTCTAAACTGATTCTAATGTTTATTTATATTATAAAGTTGATCATTCTGATTTATCTTTCAAAAGTGAAAAGAATCTAGCTAAAACTCCTATTTTTGATTTGTCTTCAGATCTTCAACTTAAATATCTTTTAAAGATAAACAAAGGCAAGGATAAAGTAGTTGAAAAACTTCCGGTCAAAAATTACCCTGGTGAATCTTCGAAATCAAAGTATTCAAAAGTTTCTAAAAATATTGGTTATTCTTCTTAGCAGAAATCTTCCAAGAAAAATACCAAGTATTATCGAAAACAAGCCAGCACCAGACAGATTTTTAGAAAGAAAAGTTTGCATAATTTTATTCGTTCAAATTCAAGTTTCTTTCATAAAATCAGATATTCAATTTTATCATACTAAAAGAAATTTGCTTCCTGAGTTTGAAAAAGAAGATAAGAAATATATTCTACGATGGGTACCTAAACCTGTAATGAAATGGTTACTAAACCCGTATTGAAATGGGTACCCAAGAGAGCTAACAAGCCTGGATCCAAATATGTTTTGATACCAAAGACATCTTAATTTTGCAGGTTTTTGGTTTTTAGTCATATCAGATTAGAATCCAATCTTAACTCAAATTGGTTTTTAGTCAATTCAGACTAAAACCCGGTCTTAGCTCAATTGGTTTTTAGTCAATTCAGACTAGAACCCGGTCTTCATTGATAATTGTTCCTGTACACATCAGTGCAAAACCCGGTCTTCACTCGTATGGCTTCTACTCACAACAGAGCAGAACCCATACTTCATTCGTGTAAAGTTTAAACGAGGCTTTCAGTTATTTCAGACTGAAACCCGAGCTTCCGCAACAAAGGCTTCTAATCACTTCAGATTAGAACCTAATTCTGAAAGATGAATCTTTTTAAAGTTCCTGCCCTGATTCAACTCTGAAGCTGTATTGACAAAGAGGGAGTTTTATTTTACAATTTTTTGCTCCTGATATATTTTCTATGAGTTGACTAACTTTGTGTGCTTATTTCCAGGGGGAGTTTCAGACGCATTTTGACGAAGAAATTTTATATAAAAATGTGTGTAATTTTCACGGAAAAATTTTGTGCACACATAAAAAGATTTTTGAGCTGAAAAGAACAAGTTTTTTTTAAAGGATGTTAATTTCTGATTCTCTGGATATATCATTGAGGTTAAAATTAATCTAATCTCTTTTATTTTCATAATCTCATTGCTTCTGAGATTCTCTTCTTTATTCTCCCATGCATTCTTAATTCTTCCAATTCATTCAAACTGAATTCTCCCATAATCTCCCATGAGTTAATTCTTTCATTAATCTGATTCATTTCATATCATATATCAGATTTTACATTTCATCCTGATACCTCCCAACTAATCTTTTCCCAAATTCATTTTGAATATCATATCCTAATTCAACTGAGCTGAAAATCCTAATCATTCTTTGTGTGATAGCCCACGAGCTGAAATGCTGATCATTACTTCTGCTGACTCCGATTATGCACCAAATTGTGTGATAGGCATAAACATCACTTCTATGGTCTAACCAGAACCAGAAGACCTACCCAAGGAGCAAACCATCTATAGTTTGTGTCGGTGACGGTTGTTTAGGTCTATTAGTTGAGAAGTGTCAGTTATCATGGGATACTGACAGGGTCGAGCAGAGGTAAAATGTAAATGAGATGGGTATATTACAGGAGATGGTGGTGCATCAGATCATGCTTTCGCTATAAAGCTGACTGAAATTTTTTATTGCAAAGTGAGCCGGAAGGAGCTTAGTTGAAAAATGCTGAGAGCTGAGAGTTGAGAAAGGATTTGAATAAAAGATAATCCTACGTACACTATATCAGCTGGGTAATCCACATAATCTATCAAACCCTAGGTGACTTGATATTGAAAAAGACATCATGGACCTAGTGACACATGCACTTAACCCCACCAACCACTCAGTTATCTATTAAAAGATTTCTGTTTCAATAATCACAGAGATATAACACATTTCTATCGATATATCATTTGGATATTATTGTTATTGAAAAAATGAAGACATTGCTCCGGTCTACGACTTCATTTGATGCACATTGTGTCTAGAGCTAATAATATACACTTTTAGGACACATCGAGTCTAACAGTCTGCGTGACTATAAACTTCTAGTCGAAAGTGACTAAGTTGGAACAAATAAGAGTGATTCTTTCATGATAAATGATTTCACGTTGACTATCTAGAAATCCTACTAGTGTTAACACCACGCCTGCGCTGAAAGTATGTCACACAGATAATGTCTATTGTGCAAACATGAATCCTATGTGTACCTGGACTCGTTAATTTACAAATGAATATGTTTCATTTTTATTAGGTCAAGTTGAAAAGCTTTGACTTTCTTGGTTTCTGAGAGGAGATTGTATCCATTCGAGGGGGAGTGATATATTTGTTCAAAATAGGGGATAGATCATTTATGAAAGAGAGGATATTGTTTTGAGGGGGAGAGTGAAAGAAACTTTGTAATATTTTTGAGTTGTAATTGATGTTGTATTTCGGTCTGTATTCATGTCTGCAATTGTAATTTCACTGCATCTATGTCTCTGAAGATTTTTCATGATGTTCATAATTATTATGATCATCATGAGGGGGAGAAGAGTTTTATTTCAGAGACAACTATTGAATAGTTTGAAGACAATTGCAACTACTGCTGAAGCCAGTGACAACTGGAGAAGAGTTCAAGATGAAAGATGATATGTTGTCTTTGATTGATCAAGGAAGAAAATCAAATTCTTTTCATGATTCAAGGGGGAGAGTCTATTCATAACATAAGAGAAGATCAGAGAAGAAGAGATATGTAGATCAGAGAGTATCAATGAAGAAGAAATTTTATTTGAAGATTCAGAGATAGAAGAGAAGAAAAGAGAAAAGATTTAAAGATCAAGTTTTTTAAATCATGAAGATTTTTACACTGTTTAGTTTTTCCATGTAAAGTTCCTTCTTTGAACTTTGATTTAAAAATTACTTTATCTCTAAGGGGGAGATTGTTAGTGTTAGGCACAAAAAGGCCTCAGTCAAACCTGTTCTGCGTCTGAGGGGGAGATTCTTAATCAAACCTGTTGATGCATTTGAAGGTTGAATTTAAGGCCTGTTATATGCCTTATTGAAACCTGAAAATGATTTGCAACATCAGTCCAAAGCTGTTCTATATGTTGCATGTGTTGCAAAAAAGACGGTTTGTCCAAGCTGTTCAGTCTGCTGAACAGGCTGGACATAAACTGTGTACGCTGCTCTACACTAGTGAGCAGCTTGGGCAGTTTACAAGTGTTCTGTTCTTTGTGAACAGAAGTTGTTCTTTGTGAACAGGCTAAACACTCTATGAAATATGTTTCCAAGTCATCATGTATTGTTTTTGGCTAAAAGATCAGTTTACAAAGTCGAAGACAAAGTGGAAAACAGAACTGCTCAGCCTGCCCACGCTGTTCTGTCACATGAAGATAAAAGGATATTTGAAAAAGGGTGACCGACCTTTTCTTATATCAAAATAGGCCTTAACAAAGGAAGAAAGACGTAAAGTTGACATTCCTTATTTAGTTAAAGCTAATGCAACAGTAGACAAAAAGAAAAGACAAAAGTTCTGCACACATGAAGACAAGTCTGCTTTTCAGAATGTGCAGAAAAGTTTATGTTGTCTTTTCAACAAGACTTTTCCCTTTTTCCTTTCATCCAATGAAGAAGCTTCTCTTAGATCCTCTGATTAAGTATAAAAGGAAACTTCCAAGATTTGAAAGGATAAGCCAAAAAGCTAAGTGCTGAAACCAAGAGTGAACGTGCATTCAAGTGTGTCTTTCATGCATGCAAGTCTGCTTGAATAAAACAGTGCTCAGTGTCTAAGCTGTTCTTATTCAAGTTATTTCCTTGAGTCTTGTAAACATAGTGAGTAATTCTTAGTGAGTGTACTCATTGTAACTAGTTTAAGTCTGTCTTAGATTAGTTAGCATACTGTTGTATCTGTCATCTCAGCTTGAACCTTTCCGCATTCAAGCCTCTTTGTAATTAACTTCTGTTGATAATACATACAAACATTGAGAAAAGAGTGTGTAGTTTTTAAATTGCTGTATTCACCCCCCCTCTACAGCTTATGGCTATATACTTGGGAAACCTTTCGGGACCTACAACTGGTATCAGAGCAGTTTAGAGTGTGTGTCATTCTAGATCTCTCATTCTCCCAAAGTTTTCATGGACAACAGTGCTGCAAGTTCCTCATACTATGACAATGGTTCAATGGGCAAACCTACAAAATTCAATCATCAGAACTTCTTTGGTTGGAAGTGCAGAAAGATGCTCTACTTAGAGAATCTGGATGTGCAACTACCAGAGATTGTAATGGAGGGTCCCTATGTGCCAACCTCTGTTACAACCATAACTCCTGCTGTTGAAGGAGCTGCTCCTGAAATCAGAACATTTGAGAAAGCAAAAGCTCAATGGTCTGATGAAGACAAAAGACTGGTGGCTCTTGATGCAAAGGCCAGAAATAATCTGGTCATCTCTCTGCCTGATGATGTGTTCAAACAGGTTGAGAAGATGAAGACTGCAAAGGAGATGTGGGATACTTTGTGTACCGTCTATGATGGACCCACAATCACACTAGACAACAGGATTAATAATCTTGTTAGACAGTATGAACTCTTCTTTGCAAAACCAAAGGAGACTCTCACTGAAACCTACACCAGGTTTACTGCTCTTGTGAATGATCTCAAAGCTGTTGGGATCACCAAGGACAGCCTGACTTTGGTAAACAAATTCTTAGACGTCCTGCCTGAAGAATGTAATTATTTTTCTACAATCTTAAGGAATTCAGGTACCATCAGAAGTATGGATCTTGTTAACCTGTATGGATCCTTACTGAATGATGAGCAGTCAAGGCAACAGAAGAGAAATGCCTTGGAAATATCTAAGAAAGGTGCAGCCTTTGTGGCCAGTGTGAGACAACCTGTAAATCAAGTGAGTGATGTGTTCACTCAACCTGAACAACAGGCTGATGATAAGGAGGAAATGTCTGATGAGGAAGACAATGCAGATCTTGCTGAACTGGATGATGAGCAAATGATAGCCATGCTTGTCAAAAGGTTCAACAAGAAAAGGTTTGGAAGAAACATGCTGCAGGGAAGCTCAAATGCTGTTAAAAAGAAGGCATTTGATAAGACCAAAGCTGAGTGCTTCAAATGTGGCAAACCTGGCCACATAGCTGATGACTGTGTGTCAAAAGCTCTTGGTCAGTCATCCAAACCACACTAGACAAACAGGGATGATGGCTATAGGGTTAAGTACCTTATGGCCATGGCTAAGCTGAGGAAGTTGGAAAATTCAGCAGTTTCCAACCGGCAAAAAGGACTCATGGCAGAGACTTGTGACTGGAAGGAGTCTGATTCATCATCTGATGAAGAAGACAATCACTGTTTGATGGCCAACACTGATGTCTCATCAACAAGCAACTTCAAACAGGATCTGGCTGAAGCTGAAGCTTTTAGCAGCTTGGAGAACTGGAACCCTACAATGATGTATAAGGTACAAAATTTTATGGATTACAGTTCTGAAAAGAAAGTTAAAATGTTTGAATATATGCTTGTTGATCTGAAAGCTGCTTTTGAGAAGCATGCCGTTTTATTATCTGAAATCTCTAAGCTTAAAACTGATCTTGAAACAAAATCCAGTAAACTGGACAGTTTCCATAAGTTGGAAGCTGAGCTTGATGAATTAAAACACATCAACTCTATTTTACTGGAAGAAAAGAGAGAAACAGACATAAAACATGCTAAGCTTCACAAGATAGTTGACTCTTGGTGCCAATCTGCACAAAAAGTCAGCCACTGTATAAGTCAACAAATCCCTGCACAAATCCAAGCCTATCTTGGAGGGGATCTTGACACAGCAGCTTCCATTGTTGAGGTTAATAATCTGAAAGAAGACTTGTCCAGTCTTGGTGAGCTTCCAAACACTTTCATTCAAAAAGTGAATGGAAAATTAATCTCAACAAACAGGTTTGTCAGGCCTCAAAACACTGACAGCTCGTGTGAACCTAGCTCAAAAGCTACTGATGAAATGAATTCTCCGTCAAATCAGCTTGCTAAGTGCTCTACTGATTCACACAAGCAAAAGAAAGGAAAACATGCCCAAACTGCAGCTGTGGACACCAAATCTGTTGACAAAACAGGCTTTGGATCTAAAGCTGATGGTAAAAGGCATACTAATCCTTTTAATGCTGAACATTTTGAAAATAAGTTTTCAAAAGGTAAGCAGTCTGCATTTAACAAGGGTAAGTCTCATGTTGAAGGGAAACCTGCTGTGATTTCAAATAAGTTTTCTAATCATAGTGGTAAACTGGTTCTAAATGAACATAAGTTTTTCAAAACCAGAAATACTGATTATGTTGATAGGCAACATCAATCTCATCTCTGGAAGAACAAAGGCAAAGCCATTGGTCAGCCTGAGAGATTTGGGAATAAGTTTCCTAAACCTGTGGAAGTTCAAAAGCCAATTAGGCTTCCTATCTTTGACATTTGTCCTCCTAAAAAGAGGAAAGAAGAGACAGGCAAAGCTGTTGCTATTGAACCTTCCACTCAAGCTGTTGATTCATCAAATAGTAATAAGGTTGCTAAACCTGCTGATAAAAACAATAGAAATAACTCAGATGTGTCTCTGAAAGGTCTTCTTCCAAAAATGCTAAGAGGAGAAAATGCTATAAATGTGGAATGAAGACACATCTGGCCAAAGACTGTCCTGAAACTGAGGACATGAGACCAGCTGACTCTGATGGTTCCTTCACAGCTAACATAAACAGTGTTGGAAACATCTCAGTCAATGAGAGTGGTATCCAAACTGATACCATTCAAATAGGGAATATTAGTGTTGATATCACAAGTCCATCAACACATGTTGATGAAGTAGGAGAACTCATCTCTGTGATGAGTTCCCCTAAAAATGAATAATATTCTTCTTGTCACTCTGCAGGAAAAACAACCATCCCAATTTTGGTACTTGGACAGTGGCTGCTCAGGGCACATGACAGGTTGTAAGGACCTGCTGAGTGATCTCAGGCCTGAAAAAGGGCCAAAAGTCACCTTTGGTGACAATGTACAGGGATCCACTGAGGGATATGGAACTCTTAAAGCTGGTGCTGCAGTGTTTAAAAGAGTAGCCTATGTGGTTGGACTGAAACATAACCTTGTTAGCATAAGTCAACTGTGTGATGCTGGCTACAAGGTTAACTTTGATGAGCACCTGGGTTACATATTGGATCCCCAAGGCAAAGTTGTGCTGTGTGCTCAACGAAAGAAATGTGTATATGTTGTGGACATGCAATCTGCTGATCCCACAACTGAAACCTGTTTTCTCACAAGAACAAATGCAGATCTAAATTGGCTATGGCACAGAAGGCTGTCACATTTGAACTTCAAGAACATTAACAAACTCTGTAAGAAAGAGTTAGTGACAGGTTTGCCTTCTATGACTTTTGCTAAGGATAGACTCTGCACAGCTTGTGAGAAAGGCAAGCAGAGAAAATCATCTTTTAAATCCAAACATAATTTTTCTATTGATACTCCTCTCTTCTTAATCCACATGGACTTGTTTGGACCTATCAATGTCCCAAGTCTAGGAGGAAGAAGATATACTCTTGTAATGGTTGATGAGTTCTCCAGGTACACATGGGTTATCGACCTAAAGAGCAAAGGAGAGCCTGCTAGAGAAATTATTGGTTTTGTGAAAAAGATGGAAATGCTGAACTCTGCCCAAGTAAAGTAGCTTAGAAGTGATCATGGTACTGAATTCAGAAACAGTACTCTTGAAGACTTCTGTGAAGAGAAAGGAATCACTCAAAACGTTTCAGCTGTAAGAACTCCACAACAAAATGGAGTTGCTGAAAGGAGAAACCGAACTCTCATTGAAGCTGCTAGAACCATGATGTGTGCATCAGGTTTACCTTCATCATTTTGGGCTGAAGCTGTTAACACTACCTGCTTCACCCAAAACAGATCCTTAGTGGTGAAAAGGTTCAACAAGACTCCTTATGAGCTGCTCAAAGGGAGGAAGCCAAATGTCAGTTACTTCCATGTGTTTGGGTGTCCCTGCTTCATTCTGAATCAAAGGGACCAACTGGCAAAGTTTGAACCAAAAGCTGATGAAGGTGTGTTTGTTGGCTACTCTGCTATCTCCAAAGCCTACAGAGTATACAACAACAAACGAAAGGTGATAGATGAATCTATCAATGTCACCTTTGAAGAGTCCAAGAATGCTTCCACCAAAGCTGTTCCTGAATCAGTTTCATGAGAATTAAACTTTGATGATCTCATGCATTCAAACAATGAAGACGACTCAAAAGCTTCCACTACATCCAATGTGGAACCTGTTAATCATGATGGGCATGATGATGATTATGTCAATACACGCTGTGTGAATAAGTGTACTAACTTAATTACAACTGCATGTCCTGAACCTATCAATGCTGATTTTCCTGGTTCCTCTGCTGATATGTTCAACAGTGGTCAGTCGTGTTCAACAAGTGAACAGGCTCAAGACAACAGTGTGTCTGAAAATCTTGAGAGCTGTTCAATAGGACCTGCTGAAGCTGCTGATAACTCAGGAGAATCCTCATTGAAGAATGATCCTAAGTGGATCAGATGTCACCCCAATGATCAAATAATTGGTAACATCAACAAAGGGGTACAAACAAGGTGGGACAGCGTAGGGAACTTCTGTATGTTCTCCAGTTTCGTTTCACTGATGGAGCCAAAGAAGGTGGATGAAGCACTAAAAGATGCCAACTGGATCACTGCCATGCAAGAAGAACTCAATCAGTTTGAGAGAAACAAGGTATTGAAGCTGGTCCCTGCTCCTAAAGGCAAAACTATAATTGGCACTAAATGGGTTTTCTGGAATAAGATAGATGAGCAAGGTCATGTCATTAGAAATAAGGCAAGACTGGTTGCTCAGGGTTATACACAGGAGGAAGAAATTGACTATGATGAGACATTTGCTCATGTGGCCAGGCTAGAAGCAATTCGTTTGTATCTAGCCTACGCTGCTCATAAGAGCATTAAGGTATTTCAAATGGATGTGAAGAGTGCATTTTTGAATGGGAAGCTGCAAGAAGAAGTTTATGTCAAGCAGCCTCCAGGTTTTGAAAATGAACAACATCCAGGTTTTGTCTATAAGTTGGACAAAGCTCTCTATGGTCTCAAACAAGCCCCTAGATCCTGGTATGACACTCTTACTGAATTTCTTATGAGCAATGGGTATTCTAGAGGTAAAGTGGATACCACACTGTTCATAAAGAAGGTGAAGTCTGATATTATGCTTGTTCAAATCTATATGCATGACATAATATTTGGTTCTACAAATGAGCAGTTATGCAAGAATTTTTCATTACTCATGAAATCCAAATATGAAATGAGTATGATGGGAGAACTTACTTTCTTTTTAGGATTACAGGTTAAACAAACCTCAACTGGAATTTTTATAAATCAAAGAAAGTATACCTTAGATCTCTTGAAAAAGTTTAAATTTGATCAAAGTTCTCCTATTAAAACCCCAATGGCAACCAATGTAAAATTGGATGCTGATGCCAATGGCAAAGCTGTTTCAGTAACAGCTTACAGAGGTATGATTGGGAGCTTGCTATATTTAACTGCTAGTAGACCTGATATTATGTTTGCCACCTGTTTGTGTGCTAGGTTCCAAGCTGACCCAAAGGAATCTCATCTAGCTGCTGTTAAAAGAATCTTCAGATACCTTAAGGGCACATCAGGTTTGAGTTTTTGGTATCCCATAGTCTCAAGCCTTGAACTAACAGGTTATTCAGATTCTGATTTTGCAGGCTGCAGGCTAGATAGGAAAAGCACAACAGGTGGATGTCAACTCCTTGGTGGTAAGTTGATAAGTTGGTGTAGCAAGAAGCAGAACTCAGTGTCTACTTCTACTGCTGAAGCTGAGTACATTGCTGCTGGAAGCTGCTGTGGGCAGATTCTGTGGATGCAGCATCAGCTTGAAGACTATGGGCTTGTGTATAGGAAAACTCCTATTCTGTGTGATAACACAAGTGCCATAGCCATCTCCAACAATCCAGTATTTCATTCAAGAACAAAGCATATTGAGGTCAGACATCACTTCATCAGGGATCACATTCAGAAAGGTAATGCGGAGGTAAGTTTTATTTCCACAAACGAACAGTTTGCAGACATTTTCACCAAACCTCTTGATGAAACCAGGTTTAATTACCTTGTCAGCAAGCTGGGCATGTTAAACAAAAGTGACTAAGTGTCCTCAAAGGTCTAAGACTTTGTATGTCTCACACTGGTCAAGTTTCTCAAAACAGCTTAGACAGAACAGGTTATGCATATTCTGTACTTAGCCATTTTTCTGAAATGTTTGAACAGCTTGAACATATAACAGGCTGAACAATAACAGTTTACTCGTCCAGCCTGCTCTAATGGTCTATTCTCCACCCTGCTCACTCCTTCACACTGATTTACAAGACATTGTCTTGTATCATGTTCAACTAATGAACACAACCTGATCTTACATTAGAACACAGGTTGAAAGCTCAGTGTGAAGAGTGAACAGCTTGAAGAGTGAACAGCTTGTGAGGACCCTGCTCATCACAGGTTTGACCAACAGCTTAGACCAACAGTTTTTAACTACCTTTCTTCACAATTGATTTACTTAATTTATGTTTTTATTTAACTTAATTACTACGAATAATGTGGGTTACGTGTGTTATTGATTAAATAGGGCTCAAGTGGTCTGACAAACGGTCTGACATGGACAACCGTTCCGTTTTCCGTTAACGACTTTTTCAAATCAACCGCCCAAATGTTTCTCTCTCATACCCACTCACATTCAAATCCTATAAATACCCCCTACTGTTTCATCTTCGTCTTCCTCACTATTTCAAGAAATCCTCAAGAACCCTAAATCGACTAAGTGTCTTCTGCTTCTCCAAACTCCAATCCTTCACAAATGGCTGAAAGAAACAATCCCTTTCTTCCAGTGTTCGTTGGTGATGATGTAGTTAAACACTCATCAGTTACCACTATGCTGACCATCAAACCCACAAACTACATTTCCAACCTAACCGTTCCCAAAAACTATGTGGAGAAGGGTTATGAACAAATGGTGGAATTTCTGAAAGTTCATCCGTTGAACTATGCAATGACTGCCACTCTGGAGTCCTGTACCAGGAGATGGTGTACGAGTTTTGGTACACTTGTGTCTGCAACCCTAACACCAAAGTCATCAAAGAGACTATTCTCAATGGGACTCAGACCATTGAGATCACAGCTGATCTTCTCAGGGAGGTTCTTCATCTACCAACTGCTGACCCCAATGACATGCCTCAGCCTGAAGATGATCAAATGGGCAATCTGCTCCGTTTCTCTGGTGTAGCAGAACCCAAAATCGGAGCAACATTGTTTAGGAAGGACTTGTCTCCGACCTATAGTTTTTTATTTGCCTCTGTGGTAATGTGCTTCGGAAGTAAAGTTGGTTCATTCGACCAACTAAGTGGCTAAGCCGTGATAAAATCCCTATTGTTCTACAGCTGGTGGATAGGACAACAATAGACATGGCCAAATGGATTTTTCTGAATTTGAGGAACCTGGTACAACAAGAAAACCGTCCAGCTGCTGTTCGGTATCCAAGGTTTCTGAGCCTCATCTTCAAGCATCATTGTGGTGAGCATTTATATAACTCTCAGCCTTTACATAAGACTGCTGCATTCCCTGTAATAGGGAATAGAGTTTTCTATACACCTGTTCTACCTAATGAGCCTCCTCTGTCAACACCTATGAGGAGGCTGTTAGGATTAGTGGAAGGACCCTCTGATGTGAGGGTGGATCCTAAACCTGCTCCCAAAGCAAAATCCAAAGCCAGGTCCAAGCTTGTTAAAAGGACCATGGCGACCACTGAAGCTGGGCCAGTCCACAAGAAGGCCAAAACAGCTCAGTCTGAGTCTGCTTCCTTAGCCTCAGTGGCTGAGGGGGAGCAGGCTCCTCACCCTGGTTCATCTGTTTAACCTGAAGCCTTTGTGGCTAGTGCCTCTGTGGCACCTGAGACCATGGAACAGGCCAACCCAACTGTTCCTGACACAGTCTCACACCCTGTCCAAACAGACCCTATCACCTCTCCACAATCACCTACTTCATCCATCCAATACCAACGCAAATCTCTAGCCAAAAGAAAATCAGCCCAAACAACCAGCTACTCTGTTCCCTCTCAACAGGGTTCAGTTGTAAGAGAAGCCACCCCTGCTGCCTCTCCTATTTTGGGAGAAGGTTCAGCACAATTGGAGCCTGCTTCACTTCAACCTGAGTCCACAAAGAGTCAGCCTAGACCCTCTGTATCCTCCCAACAGGAGCCAGTTTTACAAATGGAGATAGCCACCTCAACTATTCCAACCTCCCAACAGGCTGAGAATATTGAAAGACATGAGCCCTCTCCACTCCATACTGAGTCCACACTGTCCCCTCCTCAAACTTCTTTACACACTGAGTCTGCACGAGGTGTCCACACTGCTGGTATAGACCAATCAGCAGCTCAGCCTCAAATTTCTGCTCCCTATGATACAGCGGTTCTACACCAAACAGCTGATGAGGGACCAACAACCCAAGCTGATGAACCTCAGGGAACATACCATCCCTTGGGTGAGGCTGCTCTTTCTATGCAAACTCCATCAGCAGGTTTCACCACTGCTGATGTTGAAATGCATATCCCATCTCCCCATGATGAGGTGCTTTTACACCAAGGCACTGCAGAGGGAACACCCACTGGCCTTCATGAAGGTGTTGCAACACAAGCAGCATCTGAAAGGCCCCCAACATCAACCCCTTCTCCTGATGATGCAGCTACTGCCACTGCTGAGGGACCCTTTGACCCCTCCAAGCTGGGCCCAGGCTATGGAGCTTCTTTCAACTGTTCCTCTCCCCTCTCCATCACATCCTCATACACCAGCCTCATCCTCATCCTCTCCCTCAACACAATCTAAATAGTCCACCCATACACCTCCATCTCCTAAAGACCTTCCCTTGAAGGATCAGCTTACACTGCTGACCAACAAAGTTAGTTCTTTAGAATCCTCTGTGTCCTCTCTACCTTCTCTCATTTCAGACTCTGTGTCCGCCCAGCTTAAAGCATTCTTTGATCTGTTCAAAGATTCCTTCCCAGCCACTACACAACCTGACCACTCTCCACAGCTGCTTGCACTCACTGCACAGCTGCAAAGTGTCTCTACTTCCCTTTCCTATATTCTTTCACTACAACAGGACTCAGTGTTCTCAATGGCAGCAATATCTCAACATCTGTCATCTCTCCTCACTTCTTGCAATTCTACCCTTCCTGCCACATTGGCCAACTTGAACACTGTCATTGGATCCCTATCCAATTTTGTGTCATCAGACCTTGCTGATGTGCAAGATTCCCTTGAACTACATCTTGCACAGCTTCAAAGCCTGCTGTGCACAGCTTCTGATAGGGAAAACATTGTCAAACTGTCCTCTCTTGCTGACACCCAGGACTCTTCTCTTCAGTCCTATCTTTCCCAGCTTGCAGAGGTGAAGGACAACTTTGCATTCTTAGTGAATAGCCTTGTTGGCCCTAGGCCTGCTGCCAAAACTGCTGGCAAGCCTGATGACTTCGTGTCTTCAGGCAGACCAGGTGTTGAAGGTGCTGGTACATCTCCTTCAAAGGGGGAGAAGTCATCTGCCTCGAAGACTAAGTCTAAGGGGGAGAAAACTTCTTCTCCTAATGAGAAATCAGTGCCTGCAATACTTACTGGTCAACCAGCAGAAGCATCTGAAACAGGTACAATGGAAGGTGCCTCCCACGCTGCTCAGCCTACTCAGGCTGAATCTCCAATCCCTGCTCAGTCTAAGGGGGAGGAATTGATTCCCGAGGACAGGCCAAGCAGCAGACGGAGACATCTGAACTTACAAGAAGAAGAAGAAGAAGAGGAGGAAAGTCATGAAGCTGCTACGACTACAGCAGCTAAAGGAAAAGAAAAAGCAGCAGTTGATCCCCAGCAGCAGAAAGCAGCAGAAATTAAATTTCACAAAGCCAGGGCTAAAGAAATGGGTCTTCCCATGCATAAATATTTTGAGTTCAGAGAAGAACAACTTCTAGCCCTGGAAGCTCTAAGGAAAGAAGAAGAATCTACCAAAGCTGCTAAATCCTTTGCACTTCAAGAGGCATGGAAGGTTAAAATGTCCTCTCTGGAAGTGCAGAAGAAATTAATGGAAACTGCTAAGGGATCAGCAGGAGAGAAGGAAAGAGAAAAAGAAAAGGGTGCTCAGGTCTCTGTGACCAAAACACAAGTACCCTCTGCAAGAGCTCAGTTCCACTTTGACAACTTGGCTAGAAGAAAATTTCAGGATGTTGCTGATAGAAGGCTAGCCAAGGAAGCAATTGTCAAAGCTGTTCCCATATCAAGAAAAGGCAGTCAGTGGAAGTTGAAAATAACAAGAATGGGTGCAACAGGCCCAGAACTAGAAACGTATGACTACACTGATGTTGCACAGATGGGGTACAGGGAGTGGATTGAGTTGGCAGTTGCTCTGAGTGAATCTAAGTCAGAAACGACAAAAACAATCAGAGCATATGTCAAAAAGTTGATGGAGAGAGTGAAGAATCTTGGCCTGATCTCTAAAGAAGTTAGTGAAGGTGTCTATGTGACACAACCAAAAATAAAGGCCAGGAGGACAAGGAAAGAAACTGAGCTTGAACAACTCCTCATCTTAATAGAACAGGGTGACTATGCTGTTGAGATGAAGGGAGTTGATCACAGTCTGCCTACTGGAGTAGAGTTTGAAGATGGCAAGATCATTGAAGAGCCTGAGCTGGGGGCATTTTTTGTAGATCCCTTAACTCAAAAGAAATGCTTTCAGAGAGCATCAGATCTATACAAGGTGGATCTGAGACAGCTTGTAGCCTTCAGACTTGCAGTTTCATTTAGGCAGTCAAGCAGGTGGAGAGCAGCCGTCTTGGATCAGCTCAGAGGCTTCTATGAGAGAGGTGAACTTGAAGATCCCAAGTTTATGATCATCAGAAGTGAAATTGAAGAACTTGAGGATACAAGGGAGCAACTTGAGAAGATGTTTGAAGGTCCCCCTCCATTGTAGTAAAGTTCGTCTACCATCTGGGTAGGTGAAGAATGGAAGTTGTCTATCAGTTGAACAGGCTTACCATTATCTGCTCCCAACAAAAACAGTCCAAAATCTGATGTACATTAGTTGTACTTTAATTACATAAGTTGTAATTTTTCTTTTATCAGTTGTAATATACATTAGTACATCAGTTGTACTTTTGTAAAAACATGTGTTATTTTATGTAATCAAGAATCAGTGTATATATAAACTGATGTTTTACTTTACTTTGATGTTGTAATTTTATTCCAGCAAATGTACTGTAAAAATATATATTGATTTTTGATAAGGTCAGCTTAGACTAGTTATTGCAAATAGGGGGAGATTGTTAGGCACAAAAAGGCCTCAGTCAAACCTGTTCTGCATCTGAGGGGGAGATTCTTAATCAACCCTGTTGATGCATTTGAAGGTTGAATTTAAGGCCTGTTATATGCCTTATTGAAACCTGAAAATGATTTGCAATATCAGTCCAAAGCTGTTCTATATGTTGCATGTGTTGCAACAAAGACAGTTTGTCCAAGCTGTTCAGTCTGCTGAACAGGCTGGACATAAACTGTCTTGGCTGCTCTACACTGGTGAGCAGCTTGGGCAGTTTACAAGTGTTCTGTTCTTTGTGAACAGAACATGTTCTTTGTGAACAGGCTAAGCATTCTATAGAATATGTTTCCAAGTCCTCATGTATTGTTTTTGGCTAAAAGATCAGTTTACAAAGTCGAAGACAAAGTGGATGTAAGGTCTACCACTACGAGATCTATCTAGACGCAGATCCGTGAACGAGTGTGGAATCCTCGTTAACGGTTAGACGGACAACTCTCAACTACGAAACACGGAAACTATCAGAGGCTGAACGAACGACTGACGAACGATCCTACGAACTGATTCTCTCCGAAACGGACCTAAAGCTGATGATAAACTCGAGATCGCCTTAAGCTTAATTCCTCACGAATTCTGCTAAAAGTCTACTAATGACTCGAGTCTATCCCTAATTATAGACCTTGATTCGAGTCTGATGTGGGCCAAACTCGAATCTGGCCCAAGGCCCATTCGAGTCTGTCCACAATGACATTCTCGAATCTGGGCACATTCGAATCTAAGGCTACATTCGAATCTATCAAAGATTCGAATGTCTACCCTTATGTAATTCGAATCTAGCAAAATCACTTAAACACTTAAGTGATGAAACTTATGTTTTTACTCATGTTTGAGTTAATCTTTGAACTTTATGTTTGAACTTCTTGTAGTACGTTACATCAAGTTAAAACACACAATCAATAACAGTCAAACACATATAAACATATATATCAAAACACTCGTTAACTCTCAATACTCTGAATATTACTTAAACCAAAATGTTAGATCGATTAGACTGCTATCGTCACACAAGGTGTACCAACAGACTCCCCCTTGACGATAGCTTCTAATTATTTACATCAAGTTCAAGTACTAGAACTATATATACTACTGCCTGCATATAATCCAGCATCTATACAAACTTTAACTACCTTCTGGAACTTCCTGGCTTCAGATCTCCATGCTTCAGTAAAGAAGATAGGCTGATCATGTAGCTTCTTCAGGTCGTCCTTTGATAGATTTATCAAATGCAGTGGATCATATACCTTCAAAATGACCTTCTCGTCTTGATCCTCCATGATGGCTTCAGCAGTGTCAATCTCGAGGTACCACCATTTCATGTTGCTCAAAATATTCTGTGGCATCGATTTCATTGGAACCTTTTTCAGACATTTGACTGGCTTATAAATCATTCTGGCCCAAGGCTTTCTAGTATGAGGATCTATCCTTGATCCATCCTCGACCCTTTTGCCTGATCTCGGCTTAAGCCTCTCAAACTTTCCTGAACGACCCTCTTTTCTTATTATTCTTGCCATGACTTCAGCGTACGGGTCTTCGCCTATATTAATCAGTTCCTTCCATGCTAGTTCCTTAACCTCAATCTTGGGCAGTGAGTTGAACTCTTTCAGTGTTCGCCTCAAGTATTGAAGGCCATCTTTTCTTTTCAAAATAAACAGCTGCAGTTCTCTGTCAAAGAACCAGCTAATAATCCCTCCTGAGAAGTTTACAGCACCCGGAACTCTCATATTCTTTTTCATCTTCAGCTGATCTTTCTTTTCTTCCTTCTTAAACCAAAGATTTATCAATTCAGCTCTAGATGGCTCTTTCTCAGCCTCTTCAAGTTCTTTGTCTTCAACTGAGGCTACTTTGATGTAATCTATATCAATCACATTATGATTTTGGCCCTCATATAGTTCCGTGACAGGTTGTGAGTTGATTATCACTTCATTGACATGATCGTCCTCGTCATCTAATACTTCATCATCCGATTTCCAGTCAACGACGTCCTCTGGAATGAATTCACCTTCTTCCAACTCTTCGACGTCATCTTCAAAATCGAATTCCATAAGCTCTTCCTCAATATCTTTCAGCGCATCTATCATGTCGCTATCCAAAGCCCTTGAAGAACCTGCTTCTCCTACTTCTCCTCCTAGACTAGGCTCCCTCTCAGATTGAGCAGTCTGAGCAGCAGAAAGATCTACTGGCTCATTCTGTCTTTTTGGGCTGGGATCATTGCCTTGATTGTCCTCATCATCATCTTCTCTTGGCCTTTCGATTTCTTGATCACGGCAGGATGTCTCCCCCTGAGCCTGAGGATTTTTCATTAACTGCTCAATGAGGGAGCGCATCGATCTTAACTCAGCTGCCTGATCGCAGACGAACGTCTTCAGCTCAACGTTCTCTTCCTGGATTTTTTCTACCGTCTTCTTCAATTCAGCATTTTCATTATCTAGATTTGCATTATGTGCCTGAATTTCACCCATTGCCTGTGTTAGGCTCAGGATTTGAACGTGTTGGAAGTCAACACGAGCTTTGAGCTGCATAAACCTCTGGTTGTCAGCGTAGGCGGCCAAGGTAGATGGAATGGACTAAACAGGAGAAGGGATGAATGGTGGTGGAATATATGGCTCATGTTGAGGTGGTGGTGATGGTGGAGAGGTGGCTTGCGGTTCTTGAGTTTGAGGTTGAGGTTGTTGTGCATCGGACGCTGAGGGTGTCCCTTGCATAAACCTGTGACGCTTGGCCCGCTGCCTAGTCACCAAGGGAGCAACTTCCTTCTCTTCGAAATCTGAATCGTCAGATTCCCTTTCCTCTTTTCTCCTCGATCCTGCTTCATTCACTATCAACCTAGATCCATAGGTTCCGATTTGAATATTGGGATCTGTAGCCACTGATTCAGGAGCTTCAACCTCCAGCTCCTCCATATCATCAGAAGATGTCAAACCTTTATCAGCCCTCTCTGGCTCATATTCTTCCACATCTCTAAAAACGTCTTCTTCTCCTTCTGGTGGACTGAGCAATTCACCAACTAATGCTGCAGCCACATCTTCGTTTGCATGGGGTCCTGATGCCCATATTTCTTCTAATGTTTGTGCGATTTGCTCAGATTCTGGAACCGCACTCGAAGGCCCTGCTTCCTGTGCTTGAGGCTGCTGACTTGTTGAAGGCCTTGATGCCTGAATTTGACTCGCTGATGGTCTTTGACGGCGTCTTTGAGCTCGCGGCTGCTGTTGTTGTTGACGTTGTTGTGGTTATTGTTGCGGTTGAAATTCAACGACCCCTGCCCAGTTGGCATCTTCCGAGGCTTGAAATTCCCTATCCAAAATTGCTCCAAACAATGGACGCTCAACAGGAACAGCTAACCTTCCTCTGTGTGAGGAACAGTCAGCGAAAATCCTCTTGTCCATAATAGCAACGCTCAGAAAGTCATTTGACAGCGGCAGATTTGGCAAGAAATGCCTTATCAACATCATAATGAACCTTGAATAAAGCAAAAACTGTTGATTCTCGGGAGCGGATATCTGATGAACAAACTCCGAAAAGAACATCTCCGAAAAACTATATGGGCGATTATACACCATAGCGTCGATCCCCGACTGAATTTTCGCCACAATATAGTCGAACCCTGCTTTCTTCGCAGCAAAGGACACCATAAACACATGCGCCAGAAACCTCCACTGCCCGATCAACCCACTCTTCATATATGACACTTTTGTCACATCGAGGCTGTACCCCATTCTTTGATAGGCCGCTTGCCTTATACTCAAAGGAAATTCTATTGGACCAGCTTCTTCTTCCTGAGTGCCCAACTACAGCGCTTGACGAAGCATATCAGCCGAGAATACCAATGGCTGTCCTGCAATACTAGTGCGTAGAACTGTCGGAGTGACCGAGCAGTCTACCTGCAAATGATCGTAAAACTGACGGATGTAGGGTAACACAATATGCACATTATGCGACAGTGCATATCCGATCCTTGATTCCACGAGAAAATCAAGCACTTGACGGAATCCCTGCGCCTCAGGGAGATTCAGATCTGGATGAAGCACCATATTGTGCTTAGGAACGAACGCTCGAATAGCCATTTCTGCACAATAAACAAAACCATTAGATTCATTAAAAATCAATAAACTTGTTTAAATTTAAATCTGTTTTATTTTGAACTTGTTTAAGTACAAAATCCAACACAATTAAATTTCTACAAGTTTAGTAACATTTAAATTAAATAGTGCAAATAAACAATAGATTCGAAAGTAACAGATTCGAAGTGTCCCTATTCGAGTGTAATGGACAGATTCGAAGTGTCCCTATTCGAGTGTAATGGTCAGATTCGAAGGTCATGGTCATCTCGAATCTAATGACAGATTCGAGAAACCCATGAACAGATTCGAAACCCATGAACAGATTCGAACGGCCGTATTCATTCAAGGACCAAATCTCTTGATTTTAACCTTTATGGACTTAGAAAATTACATTCATTAGTCCTACTAGTTACTAATCACAGAAATATGCCTTTAATTTGATTGTTTATCGGCCCAAATTTGGTAATTTTGTAAAAACCCTATTTTGACCCTTAAACCTTCAAAATTCGATGATTTTGCCTAAAATTGTGTATAAAACTACATAAATCTAGTACAATCAAGTTGATTATACCTAGGTACAGTAGTAGAATCGAACACACAAGCTTTAAACTCGATGAAATGTCGTTTAGGAGAAAAGCGATAGACTCGAAGATAGATTCGAAATCGCCGGTGTTAGATTCGAGGAAGTAGATTCGACAACAGTAAGAAATAAATGACTTCACTGTTGACCCATATATACTTCCAACCTTCGAGTCTAAGTCCTTATTCGAATCTACTGACAGATTCGAAGTCTTACGACTTCGAGTCTGTCCTAGATTCGAAACCATCAAACACTTAGAAAAATTTCGAAAATTTTGAAATAACTTCAACTTTTCCAACCTTTTTCTACGGTATCGTGTAACCAGATAAACTATGCCAACTCTTTTACCCTAAGCACCAGATATTTCACGTAATGTTTATTTTATCCAACTTTGAATGCACCCTCAGTAATTTTTGACCTTTTACCTAAGTAAAAATTAAAATAAAATAAAATAAGATAAATTAAACTAAACTAAGCTAAGGTAAAAATAAAATAAAATAAAATAAAATAAAATTTTGACCAAAAAATTTATTCTAGACTTAAGCTATACTTAACAAATTTAAAACCTAAGCAAAAAATTAAACGAAATGTTTTTTTGATGAGCATTGTCTAAGAAAGGTTCAATCAGATAGCGATGTCAGATACTTACTTTCAGTACTTAAACTTTCACACTTAGGAATTTTTGATTCCTTTGATTATTTGTCGTGACACACTTATTTAGCCGATTGTTGGTATTTTACCCCTTTAAACATTCTACATTTCGGAATATCCCTTGGCATTTTTATTTATCAGGAAATTATCGAACGTGACTCAGACATAGACATACTTTTATGATCAAGGCACACAGACAAAGATTCTAACTTGTTGGTATTTGCAAACTTTCTTTAAAAGACAAACATCGGACACAGGTCTGTATTTTCATACAACAAAGTGTCTTAGTTTGACTTAAGGTTTATTTTTAAAGTTAGCAAGACAGCGGTGACAGGTCTGTACTGACGTACAACAAAGCGACATATCTGCTAACCCGAATCTAAACAGAGACAACAGGTCTGTACTTACGTACAACAGAGTTGCATGTTTTCGACTCTCAGTTTTATATGATATTTCTATTCTTTCCATTTTCAGATGTATTTGATGTTGCCATACATCCTCAGAAAGTTTGCATACCTCATTTAGACTCAAAGTTTGTATGTCTTGTACATAAAAATTAATACCGATTGGTCGTACATCTAAGTTAGTGACACGCTTGACTTTTTCTAGAATATTTTATTAGCCTTGAGATTCCCTATATGTATTATGCCTACCAACACATCAAACTAAATAAAGTATAACACTTAGAATTTAGTTGCATTATGTGTGAAAGCCTAAACACTTAGAGTTTGTAACGACTTTGCTAATTTTCGTCACTTTGAACCTATGTATCTAAGACTTAACTCTTTTTTCTGATATTCTCTTTTTTTTGTATTTTTGCAATTTTCTCTCTTTTTTCTTTTGTTTTTCATAAGAAAAAGCAGTAAAATAAGCTAACCTACTAACTTACTAAAAATAGAAACTTACTAAAAATAGAAACTTACCTAAATTAGCAAACTACTGTAAAGAAAGAAATACTACGACTCTAAAAGAAAATAAACTACTACTACTAAGGTCAATTTACTCTGGGTTGCGCATCCCATTCAGTTGAATTAAATACTCAAACCGTGACTTATCAAACGCTTTGGTAAATAAATCTGCATTATTATCTTCTGTTGCCACTTTTACTAGTTTGATTAAGTTCTTTTCAGCACAATCACGAATAAAATGATGCCTTATGTCTATGTGCTTTGTTTTGTTGTGTTTAACTGGATTATTAGTTATAGCAATAGTAGACTGGTTATTTATCCTAATAGGAGTTTGAGTGTAAGCCAAACCGTAATCCCGCAATTGTTGTTGTATCCACAGAACCTGTGAACAGCAACTACCAGCAGCTACATACTCGGCCTCTGTAAGGTCTACCAATGCAAGATCTATCTAGACGCGGATCCGTGAACGAGTGCGGAATCCTCGTTTACGGTCAGACGGACAACTCTCAACCAACGGAAACACGGAGACTATTAGACGCTGAACGAACGACACACGAACGATCCTACGTACTAATTCTCTCCGAAACGGGACTCACCTAGCTGATAAACTCGAGATCGCCTATTGCTTAATTCCTCACGAATTCTGCCAAAGGTCATCTAATCATTCGAGTCTATCCCTAATTATAGACCCTGATTCGAGTCTGTTGTGGGCCAACCTCGAATCTGGCCTAAGGCCCATTCGAATCTGTCCATCTGACAGATTCGAATCTAACCTATATTCGAATCTATGGACTCATTCGAATCTATCTCAGATTCGAATGTATCCCCTTAAGAAATTCGAATCTAGCCTATACACTTAAACACTTACGTGGTGAAACTTATGTTTTAACTTATGCTTGACATACTCTTTGACTTTTATGTTTGAACTTCTTGTAATATGTACATCAAGTTCAAACACACAATCAATAACCGACAAACACATATTAAACATATATATCAAAAACACTTGTTAATATTCAGAATATTACTTAAATCATAACGCAGATCGTTTAGACTGCTATCGTCACACAGGGTGTACCAACAGCCTCGCACGTTGACACGGCTACCGATGTTTGTTTCTTGCATTGCCAGGACACCAATCTCCCTCCTAGGAACTGACAACCTTCAGTCGTTGATTTGCGCGTCAAGCTGCATCCCCTGTAGTCAGAATCTGTGAACGCCTCCAACTCTAGATCTCCCTCAGCGTGATACCAAAGTCCTAGCTTCGGTTTCGACTTGAGGTATCGTAGAATCCGCTTCACAGCTTTCATATGCATCTCCTTCGGATTCGCTTGAAACCTAGCACAAATACACACAGCAAACATAATATCAGGTCTTGAAGCAGTTAAATACATAAGTCAATCATGGCCCGATATAAAGTCGGATCCACATCGGTATCACTTTCAGTACCCGGCCCGAGATTGTGATTCACTTGAATCGGCGTGCTGAAGTGGGCAGTCAACTTCGTTCCTTCCATCCCAAAACGCTCTAATATGTCATAGACATACTTAGTCTAATGGATAAACATCCCTTCCTTCTTTTGGTCAACTTGTAACCCCAAAAAGAAATTCAACTCCCCCATAGCACTCATCTCAAACTTAGACTTCATTACCTTCTCGAAATCTTTGCACATCTGTCGTCTGATGATCCAAAGATGATATCATCGACGTACACTTGCACCAAGATAAAGTGATCTCCCTTTCTCTTAACAAAGAGAGTACTATCTATTCTACCCCTCTCAAAACCATTTTCTAACAGATGGTTGGATAGAGTCTCATACCACGCCCTAGGTGCCTGATGTAATCCATATAAAGCCTTATCTAAGCGATATACTCTATCAGGATATTTTGGATCTGTAAATCCGGGCGGTTGTTCTACGTACACCAACTCCTACACTTTCCCATACAGAAAAGCACTCTTAACATCTAGCTGATATACCTTAAAGCCCTTGAAGGAGGCAAAAGCTAGAAACAACCTAATGGCTTCCAGCCTTGCTACTGGTGCAAACACCTCATTGTAATCGATTCCCTCCTCTTGGTTGAAACCCTTTACAACTAACCTAGCCTTGTTGCGCGTGACTATACCCCGATCGTCTCTTTTGCACTTAAAAACCCATTTGGTTCCTATTGCTATTTCCCCTCGAGGTATTGGAACTAACTCCCACACTTCTAGTTTCCTAAATTGCGAAAGTTCTTCCTGCATCGCTTCAACCCAAGAGTTATCCTTAAGTGTCATTTGCACATTTTTAGGCTCTACTTGCGATATGAAACACGAATAGAGACATGTGTGATATGCCTCGGAGTCGTTTATCATCGACAACAACACTGTGTTGTTATTTACACTACTCCTTGTCCTCACACCCTCGTTAGGATTTCCTATGATGCTTTCTAATGGATGGTTCTTGTTAATCCTAGAGGTCTCTATATCATCAACCCTTAGATTATCTCCTAAGTCAGATCCTATTTCACCTAATGGGGGAACAGGCTCAGCTTCTACATTTTCCTTCTCACGGACGTTTTCCTCAGAGTTGGAACTCGATGCTTGAGTCTGATTCTCAGTGGTAGGTGATTCTTGATCAGCAACTTCTGTACAGTCGCAGTAGGCTCGGATGTAGATTCAAACGTGGTCCTCGGAAAGATTTGGCCATCGTCGTTCAGATGCAACGTCGCTATGTCCTTTTCGATTGTACCTGCATTATCATCCAAAGGAATGTTAAATGACTCAAATAGCTTATCATAGTCAAATATCCATTCCGGTCCAGTTTGGGGTTCATGTGTATAACTTGTGACTTCAATATTATACACAATCTCCACAGTACCAGTTGTTTTGTTAAACACCCGTTTGTTTGGTGAGTTTGGCACATAACCTAGGAAGTATCCTTCGTCAGCCTTTTCACCAAACTTCAGTTGATGTTTTGTTCTTAAAAGAGTGCATGGTACTCCAAACGGTTCGAATCCAGTTAAGTTAGGTGGCCGTTTATTCAAAATTTCATAGCATGTTTTGTTCAGAGATTTGACTATAAGGACTCGGTTTAAAATATGGCACGCGGTATTCACTGCCTCCCCCCAAAACATGGTAGGAAGCTTTGAATCCGAAAGCATAGTCCTTGCTGCTTCAATCAAAGTTCTATTTTTACGTTCGGCCACCCCATTCTGTTGAGGTTCATATGGTGCACTGAATTGATGCACTATGCCCTTTGATAGGCAATATACACCAATTACAGTGTTTTTGAATTCAGTCCCATTATCACTACGAATTACTTTAACCCTTGTTCCATAGGAGTTCTCCACTTGGTCTAAGAACCCGATGAGCTTTGCAGCCGTCTCGTCCTTCGTACCTAAAAAGAAAACCCAAGAAAAACGTGAGTAATCGTCGGTGATAACTAAGCAGTACCAACTACCTCCGATACTCCTTTTGTTGATTGGGCCGAAAAGGTCCATGTGCAACAAATCGAATGTTAAGGCTATGGAATTCTGCTTCTTGGACTTGTGTGTCTTCTTATGCTGTTTGCCCTTCATGCAAGGTAGACACTTGTCCTCGAACTGAAAACTTTTCATGGGCGCACCCTGCACCAGTCCATTCTTCGTTATGTAATTCATCTTTCTAAGGTGCAGGTGAGCCATGCGTCTGTGCCACAGTACTGATTCCGTCTCTGAAGCTTTGGATAGTAGACAGATTGGCCCCATCGAAGTCTCCGGCTTGTTCATATCCAACATGTATAAGTCGTTCTTCCTTGGCGCCCGCATCAATACCCATTCTTCACGAATTTTGAATCCCGGCTTTAGCACTAACGCCTCAGTGTCAGTAAATAACACCGAGTTCTTCTTATCACAGATTTGAGATACACTAATGAGATTGTGAACCAGTTTATCAACGTGATAAACTTGGTCCAAACTGAGTGTCCCATTAGTGACCACTCCGGTACCCGTGATATTTCCACCTTTGTTACCCGCGAATGATACGAATCCCCTATTACCTCCCTTGAAGTCTGTGAGTAGACTTCTTTCCCCCGTCATGTGCCTGGAGCAACCACTGTCGACGAACCACTTGTTGTTTGGACCTGTAGTTATCTCCTGCACATGAAAAAGAAAGAGGTTAGTTATCACGGGGAACCCAAGCCATGACTGACTTGGTAATACCATTCTCGTCCACATACGTGAACTCTTTCAAGTACCCATCTCGCCTTTCAGGTGACTTGGGCCTTTGAACTGAATTCTATTGTGGTGCCGAGTGATTTAAGTTCACTCTTTGCCTTGGAGTAGACATTTGTTGTGGAGCTCTAGAATAATTCCTATTATATGGCATTTCGGACTGTGATCCCTGAGCTCATACCGGTGCGTATTGTCTAACTGGAGTATAAGACCTAACTGGAGTGTGTGACCTGCTAGGTGTGGTGCTCCTATAGACTTGTTGTGGTGCTGACCTAGATTGATTATTGACACGATTCGGTGAATTTGTCCTAATCACTTCCTTTGGTCCACCGTTAACCGGTGTTGTTTTTCACAACTTGTTTGGGTGCGGCCTGCGCAGTTTTCTTGGTAGGTTGAGAACTACTGCTGCTTGCCACACTGGTTGAGGGCTTAACAGGTGTTGGGTTCACTGTCTTAGGGGTAACATCGGCTTTCCTAAGTGGACAGTGAGAAGCAACATGGCCCTTCTCGTGACATCTGAAGCAAGACATCTTATCTATGGACTTTTTGTGTGTTCCCTTAGATCTAGGTGTCTCACTAGTGTCTACTTCCTATGGTACATCTATGGTGTCTGGCTCGTCGACCTGGTCAGCCCAAGAAATTTTCTGTTTTCCTGCAGGTGTTTCACTGGAGGAAGACACAAATTTCACTTTCTTGACCTTGACGGTTGAGTCAGCCACCTTAGGTGCATTTTCTACTATAGGCTCAGGTGTCTGTGCAGGTAGTTCCTCTAAGTCTACTGATTTGTCAGTGTTCTCTTGAGGCTGAGGCACATAGTTAGCATTGAAAGGTGGAGGAATTTCGTGAAAACCTAGACCTACGGGCTTCTTAGACTGTCTTTGGGCATCTAAGACTTTCCCTAGATTTAGGCTCGAATTCCTAAACTTCTCCAACTTGCTATTTGCCTCTGCTACCTTAACCTTTGTTTCTGCTAGCTCTATATCCTTGTCCTTAAGACTTTTTGTCAAGGCCTCTACGTGCTCATACATTAGTTCTATCCTAACACACTGCTCACTGAGTTTGTCTTTTAGAACTACTACGTCTTGAGCATCAGCCTTAAGCTTTTCTTTTAGATCTTGCTTGATATCATTTAGGCTAGCGTTTTCAATTTTTAAGTTTTCATTTTGAGCAGTTATGGTCTTATGTGAGTCTAAGACTAGATTTAACCTATCGTTAGAATTAATACATAAAGCACATAATTCACGAAATAGAGAATAAGACAGACTAACCTTTGAGTTATTAGAGTCCACGTTGGCCATCTGAGCAGCAAACTCCAGCACTGTCTGATCATTCGCCTTCTCTACCCACATCGGACTGCTGTCCCGTGTGGTCTGCTCATCTCCATCACATCCAGTTTCTGTGACTTCAACCATGAAGGCTCTAGCATTCGACTCAGGATGTGAACTCCAATCATACGTACCATCTAGCTGTCGGTCTGAAGTGACGTTGGTTAGTAAACCAGCTAGATTGGCTTGTCCAGATGAGGAACTAGGAAGGTATCGTTGTTGGGACTGATTTTGGAACTGTCCCTGATGCTGACTCTGCCCCTGGTATGTCTCTACCTTTGGTCTCTGGCACTCCCTGGCGAAGTGTCCCAGTCCTTGACAGTTGTAGCATTTCACCTTGGACTTATCAAACCCTATCCCCTTGTTATTCATCTGCAGATTCCTTCCAGTTCTCTTAATGAATCTTTTAACCCTCTGGGTCACCATGGCCAGTTGCCACTTAAGATCCATTTCCTCAAGATCATCAGGCTCGACCTGATCGTAGTCTTCGTCCCAAAGAGCCGGATCATTAATCTTCCCTTGAACACAGTTTCCATACGCGGCCACAAAAGAAGCAAGAAGATTCAGATGTTCTTCGGCCGACTTTGCGCTCATAGGCATCTTTGAATAGCTCTGAGGTGTGGATGCCTGTTGAACTTGAGGTTGCGGTTCTTCCGATCTTCCTATCCCTAAGAACGCGTGATTCAGTGTGTCATCAGATTCTGCTGCTGACGATGTCTCTCCAGTGAAAAACGCTGTAGCAGTCTTCGGTTCGGCTGCCGCTGAAGATTTTGTCGTCTTTCCAAAATACATTGCTGGATTCTGGACTTGTTCGTAATCAGTCTCAGTCTTCAGGAGCTTGAAGTGATATGCCCTCAACGTTCCCACTATATCATCCAGAGATTGAGTGTAATACTTATCCTCATTTAGCTTGATCATTGCCACGTACATAGCCCATTTGGCTGGTAGGGCATCAAGAAGCTTGTTGTTCTTGTCAGTATCGGTAAACTCAATCCCGTGGCTCTCAAGTTCCGTCAATAGATGATAGAAACGGGTGATGATGTCATCCAGTTGTTCATCCTTTAACGCCTTGAATATTGCGAACTGTTGTTTTAACAGCTTTGTACGCTTTCTCCGAACTCTAGGATTTCCCTCACACCTCTTCTCTAGCGACTCCCAAAGTTCTTTTGATGTCCTCTGAGTCCTAAATGTGTGTAGAATATCCTGCGGCAACGCCATTCGGATTAGAGAGAAAGCTTTGTTTTCGGCTTCAAATAATTTCTTGTCATCCTCCTTCATCATTTGGTATGACACGACCTTTTGACGGCCTTCAACTTCAGACACCGGTGGAATATACCCTTCGTCGATGCACACCCACATGTGCATGTCGTTGAAACGTACGAAATCAGTAAATCGGTCTTTCCACCAGTAATAGTCCTCGACCTTCATCAGCTTAGGCGGTGCGTTTGCCTTTCCGACCTCGTGGTCCATTTCTAGGAATTTCTGAAGATTTGACATCGTTTCGAAAGTAATTGAATTTGAACTTAATTAATTTAATTCGAAACTGATTTAGAATAATTCTTTCGAATGTAGGTAGATTCGAAACTAATTAAAGTTAAATCTTTTTGGGATTAAATTCTATTAAGTGTTTTAATTCAATTAAACTCGAAATATGTCAGATTCGAAATGTCCTTAGATTCGAAGGACCTTAGATTCGAAGGTTTACCAAAGTCGAAGTAACAGCAGATTCGAAGCACTTATCGAAACTAGACTAGACTCGAACTAGACTCGAAACTAGATAGACTCGAGACTCTGTTCGAATGAAGCACAAACTCGACACAGATTCGAAACCTACTGAAACAGACTCGAAATGGAGCAGATTTAGATTAGACTCGAGACTAAAGTGAAACCCTAATTGCCCCTATTAGATTCGAGCGCCGCAAACTCGAAAAACAGTGAATACTTTGATTTTTTAACGATTTTCAGATTAAACCAGTATTTTTCTAACGAAAAATAATGGTTTCGATCAAAAACGAGAAAAACCACAAAGTATTTGCTGAATATTAATTTGCTAAGCTCAAAAACTCGATTTTGAGAGAAAAACCGTCCAACTAGCGTCAAGAAACCTAGAATGTATTTGATGAACACGAAGAACACCAAGAACACTCCGTAGGCTCTGATACCACTTGTAAGGTCTACCACTACGAGATCTATCTAGACGCGGATCCGTGAACGAGTGCGGAATCCTCGTTAACGGTTAGACGGACAACTCTCAACTACGAAACACGGAGACTATCAGAGGCTGAACGAACGACTGACGAACGATCCTACGAACTGATTCTCTCCGAAACGGACCTAAAGCTGATGATAAACTCGAGATCGCCTTAAGCTTAATTCCTCACGAATTCTGCTAAAAGTCTACTAATGACTCGAGTCTATCCCTAATTATAGACCCTGATTCGAGTCTGATGTGGGCCAAACCCGAATCTGGCCCAAGGCCCATTCGAGTCTGTCCACAATGACATTCTCGAATCTGGGCACATTCGAATCTAAGGCTACATTCGAATCTATCACAGATTCGAATGTCTACCCTTATGTAATTCGAATCTAGCCAAATCACTTAAACACTTAAGTGATGAAACTTATGTTTTTACTCATGTTTGAGTTAATCTTTGAACTATATGTTTCAACTTCTTGTAGTACGTTACATCAAGTTCAAACACACAATCAATAACAGTCAAACACATATAAACATATATATCAAAACACTCGTTAACTCTCAATACTCTGAATATTACTTAAACCAAAATGTTAGATCGATTAGACTGCTATCGTCACACAAGGTGTACCAACAGTGGAAAACAGAACTGCTCAGCCTGCCCATGCTGTTCTGTCACATGAAGACAAAAGGATATTTGAAAAAGGGTGACCGACCTTTTCTTATATCAAAATAGGCCTTAACAAACGAAGAAAGACGTAAAATTGACATTCCTTATTTAGTTAAAGCTAATGCAACAGTAGACAAAAAGAAAAGACAAAATGTTAGACATTTTATTTCGATCATAGGGAGTTGTTTTGTAATAATTATTTACTTAGTAGTCTCCTTGTATTTTATTTCCTTGTAATTTAGTTCATTGTAAAAGTCAAGGGACCAAAGTAGACAATGTTCAATAGTTAATTAATGGAGCCTAGAAATAGGCTCCTAGGGTTTCATTTGTAACACACGGTTGAAACAAAGAGAATATACTGCAGCAGCCACTTTTATTTCTCTAACAATATTCTTCTTGTTCTTTCATCATTACACAATTATTGAGTTGACATTCTTCTTGTGAATGATAAAGAATCATTAAAGGTGCTGATATTATACGGGATTACATATTTACAATTGGTATCAGAGCCCAAAAGGTGGATTTCAACTTCATTTTCACGGATTCTGCTGGGTTTTCCACTTGTTCTTCGTGTTCTTCATCATTCCGTTCGGTTAGATGTTCTTTTCCCTCTGTTTTCTGTGTTTCTTGTGTTATAATAGTCATATAATCACCACAATATCATCCTCTACTGATTTCAAGCTCATTCAGTTCCGTATTTCCATTAAAATCATCACGAATCGGATATTTCATCAAGTTTTAAAAATATGGGTTTTTAGTGGGTTTTAGATTGTTCTTTGCTGCTTTTTAAGTGTTTTGGTTTATTTTAAATCATCAAAAGTGTTTAAAATAGTTTCCCAATCATTTAGAAACATTTTTAGGCTTTAAATCTGCTAAAATAGACATTTGAACGTTCTGCCTTAGAAAAGCTGCTTAAAACCTGCTGTAATTCGGACCTGTTACTGTAGCACTTCGGACCGTTTAGGAACCCAATTCGGACCAATTATCCTCCTAGTTCGGACCACACTTCGGTCCAATTCGGACCATTTTTAGGTGAATTTCGGACCTCCATCTGCCTATTTCGGACCCCACTTAGGTCCCATCCGAACTTCGGACCATCCGAAGTTCCGATCAGGCATTTCCATTTTACTATTGTGGACTTGTACTTAAATTTTTCAAATTTCAATTCGGACCATATCCATTTCGGACCATCCGAATTCGGTCCCCACCTGGACATTTTCCTAAGCCCTGTCCACTCTTCATCCGAATTCGGACCATCCGAATTCGGTTCCCTCAGTTCCATCTGAATCAGTATTCCATCCGAAATCTAAGCCATCCGAATTAGGTCTTCATCCGAATTAGGTCCTCATCCGAATTCGTACTTCATCCGAATCATAGACCCATCCGAATTACTGTTCACCCGAACTCAGTCCATCCGAAATACCCCTTCCATCCGAAATCAGTACTATTCGTCCTAAGTCCAGCCCATCCGTGTCAAGTTTCCACCTTTAAGATCTTCATTTTTTTACTCAGCACCCATCATCATGTCTCGCGAAGCTCTTGTACTCAGATCTGAGAACAGACCACCTGTTCTCTATCCAGATGAGTATGAACAATGGAAATCCGGGTTCCTTAAATTCGTTGGAATGCAACCACTTGGGAATTTAATGCTTCAGTCCATCTCCGAAGGTCCTGTCATCTACAATCGGGAGATAGCAGCCCGACCTGAGGCTGACCCCCTTGTCTTAGCCTCAAAAGTTGAATGAGAACCGGCCAATGACGCCGAGAGAAACAGACAGCATGCCGATAAGAGGGCAGAATACTTAATCTATCAGGCCCTCCCCACTGATATTCTAGTTGGCGTAGACAGCAAAATGTCTGCCAAAGAAATGTGGGACGAGTTAGAAGTCCAGATGCTGGGGGCAGATCTCGATGATCGTGCCAAGATTGAGGAGGCAAAGGCTAAGTTCACAGAATTCCGTGCAAAATACGGGGAATCTCTGCAAGCCACGTTTACAAGGTTCTGTGCGGTCCTGAATGAGTTGAACAAACTGCACATAAAAAAGGACAGGGATGACATCAACATCCAGTTCTTTGTCGCCTTAGCCCCCGAGTGGCAGCTTACTTGTCGGGCCACGAAACGAGTCCTGAACATTCCTGAGGTATCAATCAACGTCGTCTTTAAGGAGCTCAAGAAGTATCAAGGAGATGTAGATCAACAAAAGCTGATGGCAAATCAATTGGCCTCTCTCCTGCTATCAGCCAACACCGGATTGAAACCAAATGATTCACTCGCCTTGATCACCAACAAGAATATTCCGACACCTTCCGTTGCTCCAGGTTCATCATCATCGCAGTGCAGGTATGCTTCTCCTCCACGTGAGGTCTTTGATGAGGAAGAGGCTTCTATGCAGGAACAGATAGCCTTGTGGACCAACCGTCTCCAACAACGACGGTTCTCCAGCAAGACTAACAATCAACTCCGTTATGCCACCAGTCCGCGGAGGTACTCTGATGATAGAAGGGATGAACGACGCGATGATTTTCGCCGGGACGATTACCGAAGGGATGATCGCGACAAGAGGTATGACGACAGGCGCGACTATCGAGATGATCGCCGTTATGAAAGGCGAGACGATAGGCGCGATGATCGAAGGGATGATAGGCGGGACGATCGACGGCATGATCCTAGGGATGACCACCGAGATGAGAGGAGAGAGCCTGAAAGAAGATATAGAAGAAGAGATGACAGTCGAGAACATCGCCGCGCCGATAAGAGGCCGGCGGAGAGAAGGGATGAACGGCCGAGAGCAGACGAGCCGAAGGCCGCAGATGAGCGTCTCTGCTACAAGTGTGGTAAACCGGGCCACTTTGCTCGGGAGTGCAAGAACAACTTTGACAGAGACGTCGCCTATTATGTTAGGAAGCTCGAGGCCGCCAAGAAAAGAACGGATGCGTTAGCCCTCGTCGCCCAGGAAGACTACTGGGATGCTGAAGACACCAACGAGGATGAGGACAAGGGCAAGAACTGTTACATGGTTGATCGTATTGGGTTGGAGAACTGTGCTGTTTCCATTGCTGAAAATTCAGATCATGCTGCTGAGGGGGAGACATTGAAAAATCCACCAGCATGTCTGATGACCACAACCAACAATCCCGAATGCTCTACATCCGGTTCTGAGTCAAATGAGGTATATTCCTGTTACATTCCTGCACATGTAAATAATTTATTTGTAGATAATGAATGTACACTGCACACACATATTCTTGATCTACAAGCTAGATTAAATGTTGAAACTGCAAAGTGTGTACAGGCTGAACATCAAGCTCAAACTCTAAAAGAATCATCTGAATTATATCATTCCAATTGGTTAACTAATCATAATGTTATAAAACAGATGTTAATAGAAAAAGTAGATGTTCAGGATAGGAATATATATCTT
Organism: Centrapalus pauciflorus; assembly: GCA_020465985.1. NCBI lineage: Eukaryota > Viridiplantae > Streptophyta > Magnoliopsida > Asterales > Asteraceae > Centrapalus > Centrapalus pauciflorus. The sequence continues at coordinate 68,997 of JAANYP010004308.1, forward strand.
GAATCTTGCATGGACACGCTATCAAAAGAAAAACTCTCTTTAAAAGAAGAAATTTATGTACTTACAAAACAATTAGATGCGGTAAATATGGAAAATATAGATAATTTAGAAAAATACAAAATGATAGAAGAAGAAAGGATAAGTTTGTACTCAAGAATAAAGACCCTTGACGATGCATTTTTAAAAAGGGGTCAAACAGAACAAACTATCCACTTAAATCAGCCCAAAGAAACTAGGTGTTACCATTCTAAACAAGGAATTGGTTTTAAAAATCCTAAATATTTGGAAAAAGCACAAAGTGTTTTACCTTTATTTTATGACATGAATTATATGGGAGCCGGTCTTAAATCTTTCTTTTTTGAGTCATCAAAAGAAGTTTTAAACCAAAAAAATGAGAAACGTGTCGCTCATAAAGATAAAGAAATTTCTTTTCAATATGAAGAACTTAAAGAGAGTTGTTCTTCTAGAGTACCCACTTTAGAGGAAGACTTCTTATCAACTTTTTCAGAAGCTGAATTGAAAACAGAAACCGTAAAATCAACTCCTCAACTTTATATTCCTGCAAAAGTTCTTCAACAACAAATCACTGTTTTAGAAAAGGAATTGAAGTCGTCTCAAAAGAAAGCACTTGATCTTCAAGATGCTCTTCTTAAGAGCGAAGAAGAATTGGTAAATCAATCTTTTCAACAATCTATGGAAGTTACTGTCTATAGAGAAAATTTTGAAATGGTTTCACAAAAATTGAAGATCTTTCAAAATAACAAACAGTTTCTCATTCCACAAAAATTCCATGTGTGTCATCAAATAAAGGTAAGGCCAAAGCTGAAACTTATTTTGTCATTTACAAAGGTGAGTGTTCAAAACCTTTCAAAAATGAGGTTTCTAAAAAGAATCAGATCAAATCCAAGTCTTTTAAGAAACCCACTCACCAACAAAAAGAAAATTATGTCATGTCTAAATCTTCCATGCTTACTGACTCTGATCGTTTTGTTCCTACAGATCATATAAGAAGAGTCCCAAAAACCACCATGCTGGATTTTACGAGTTTTTTTGTGAAGAAGGCTTTAATGCCAAATGAATTTGTTACTAGAGATAGGATGTCTGTAATCTCTAAAGACAATTTATTTAACAATGTGTGTGACAATGCTTGTAATGATGTACCGAATTCTGTTGTTCCTTTAAAGTACTCTTTCAGTGATTTATTTAATCTATGTCCAACTCGATATAGACGACAGGTTCCTGAAATGAATGCTTTCGTGCCATATCCTGTTAAACGAATTCGGAAAAAGAAAACAAAAAATGTTGCATCATCGGCCTCAAATAAAATTGAGATTTGTCCGTTGCCAAGGCCCAAAACCAAAGCAACGGTCAAAAAGGTCTCAAAAAGACAAAAACCAAAGGCAATTTCAGCGCCTAAGGTTCCAAAGCCCAATAAATCCAATCTTCAATGGATTCCAAAGGGTTATGCATCCGGACCACACACAAATGCTAAATGGGTTCCTAAAACTGTACACGTGCCATATAAATCTGGATATCCTAACAAAAAGGGACCCATATTGAGGTGGGTACCCAAGGTTGTGTGATCTTTATGCAGATGGTTCTTGGTTACTTCTGATCACGACCCGTTCTTCAATGAAATGGCTTCTAGTTACCATAGACTAGGACCCGTTCTTTTGCTTGTCGGTTGTGCTTAAACCGACACGTTTGGCTTCTGTGCACATAGCCCAGGACCCGATCTTAACTCATCATGTTTTCTGAACATCTCGGTTCAGATGACGGTTTGATTGTGAATTAAAAATGGATGTGTTTGAATGCATATAGATTTTCATTGAATAAATTTATTTGCTTTTCAGGCGAAGTCCATTTGGTATATGGATTCGGGTTGCTCCAAGCATATGACGGAAAGAAGAGAATTGCTGTCCAACGTAGTTGAACAGTATTGCGGAACAGTAAAATTCGGGAACAACCATCAGGCTCACATCAAAGGATACGGGGACTTAGTTCTAAATAATCTGGTCATCAAGGACGTTGACTATGTTGAGGGGTTATCACATAATCTTTTTAGCATAGGACAGCTCTGCGACAAAGGACTAGAGGTAACTTTTAGAGCTAAGAACTGCAGTGTTAAGAGTATGGATGGAAAAGAAATCCTAACAGGTTCCCGAAACTTTAACCTCTACACCATTGACGTAGCTAAGCTAATAGTGAAGGATAACATTTGCCTACTATCAAAAGCCTCTTCAAAAGACTCTTGGTTGTGGCATCGAAGATTATCCCATTTGAACTTTGATAATATCAACAAGCTTGCCGCGAAACAATTGGTTAAAGGTCTTCCTGAATTGCGCTATGAAAAGGACCATCTGTGTCGAGCTTGTGAGAAAGGAAAAATGAAACGATCATCTCACAAACCAAAGCCCGAACCATCAACAAAAAGAGTATTGGAGTTACTTCACATGGATTTATGCAGACCGATGAGGACTCAAAGCATAAACGGGAAACGATATGTGTTGGTTATCGTTGACGACTATTCACGATATACCTGGGTCAGGTTCTTGCGTTCCAATGACGAGACAGCTCAAGAAATCATAGATTTTATAAAGAGTGTCGAGACCCAACAGCAGCAGTCAGTGCAATCAATCAGATCAGATAACGGCACGGAGTTCAAGAACTCGGTAGTTGAGTGCTTCCTTCGATCCAAAGGTATTCAGCATCAATACTCTGCTGCTCGAACACCTCAACAAAATGGGGTCGTGGAAAGGCGTAATCGTACGCTTGTGGAAGCCGCTCGTACAATGCTCACATACTCTAAGCTACGTCCGTTCTTGTGGGCCGAAGCCGTATCAACAGCATGCTATACACAAAATCGCTCCATTATCCATAAGCGCTTTAACAAAACTCCTTACCAACTCTTTTTGAATAAAGTACCATTTATCAAGTACTTACCTGTATTTGGTTGCAGGTGCTATGTGCTAAACGACAAAGACAACCTCGGGAAGTTTAACAAAAAGGCGGATGAAGCGATCTTCATTGGATACTCATCCAACTCGAAGGCGTATCGTGCATTCAATACTCGAACTAGAACAGTCAATGAAAGTGTGCATGTCACATTTGATGAGTTGGCTGAACTGGCACCCGAAGTTGATCAATCAGGACCTCGCATTACTCAAATGCCTGGAGACTCTTCTAATAACCCCATTTCTTTTTCTTCTTCTGATTTTGTTAATTTGTTTGATCCTTTTTATGTTGAATTTTTTGGTCCTAACGCTAGTGTGTCTAATGTTGTAAATAATGTAGGTAATCCTTCCAGTTCAACTGCGCCACAGAGTTTCTCCGCTCCATCTTCATCAACATACCCTCCTCCATCTACATCATCCACCGACACATCCGCAGTTGAATCTACTCCTATAATACCCTCACATATAATACCAACAATTCTTCCTTCACCTGAACACTCGGGAAACGAACTGGAACCAGTGGTACCATCATTTGAAACCATTGACCATGAATCTTCATCCATCCCCACATTAACCACAGAGGTTCCATCCCGAGCACCCCTTCTTCACGAGATTAAATGGACCCGAAGTCACCCAATAGATCAAATCATTGGTGATGTTTCAACAGGAGTCCAAATTCGTAGGGCGTCTGCGAATGAATGCCTCTTCGCATCATTCCTTAGTATGATAGAGCCCGCTCGTATGGATGAAGCCCTGACAGATCCAGATTGGATAGTTGCAATGCAAGAGGAACTCAACCAGTTTGAACAGCTAAGAGTATGTCGGTTAGTTCCCAAACCAAAAGACCGTACAGTCATCGGAACAAAAGTGGATCTTTAAGAACAAACGAGATGAGAACGGCATTGTGATAAGGAATAAAGCAAGACTTGTTGCCAAAGGCTTCCGACAACAAGAAGGGATAGATTATGACGAGACCTTCGCTCCAGTTGCACGGATCGAAGCAATCAGAATTTTCTTGGCGTACGCGGCACACAAAGATTTCAAAGTGTACCAAATGGACGTCAAGACTGCCTTTCTAAACGGTGAACTTAACGAGGAGGTGTATGTTGAACAAACACAAGGCTTTGTTGATGCACATAAACCTGACCATGTTTATGTGCTAGATAAAGCCCTCTATGGTTTAAAACAAGCACCTCGAGTATGGTATTATAGTCTTTCTAATTTCCTTATTTCTGCCGGTTTCTATAAAGGTGTGGTGGACACAACTCTGTTCACTAAAAGGGAAGGCCCACATATAATGCTAGTACAAATATATGTCGACGACATTATATTTGGATCTACTGACAGTAATTTTTGTAAGGATTTTTCAGCCCTAATGGAGTCCAGGTTCGAGATGAGTATGATGGGGGAAATGAACTTTTTCCTCGGATTACAAGTCAAACAACTTGAGGATGGGATTTTTGTGAACCAGTCGAAATATACTCTTGACATTCTCAAGAAGTATAAGTTAGACTCTTCACGAGTATCGCAACTCCCATGGCCTCCAACTGTAAGTTAGACACCGATCCTTCTGGGAAAAGTGCCGATAATACAACTTACAGAGGGATGATAGGATCCTTACTGTACTTGACTGCTAGTAGGCCAGATATAATGTTTTCAACATGTCTTTGTGCTAGATTTCAGGCCGACCCAAAAGAATCTCACCTAACTGCGGTAAAACGCATTTTTCGTTATCTTAAGGTTACACCCGAACTTGGTCTATGGTATCCAAAGGGAACCGATTTTGATCTTACCGCGTTTTCAGATGCTGATTTTGCAGGTTGTAGAGTTGACAGAAAAAGCACGTCGGGAGGAATATAGTTTTTAGGAGATAGACCGGTGAGTTGGTCTTCCAAAAAGCAGAATTGTGTTTCCACATCTACAGCTGAGGCTGAGTATGTAGCAGCTGCAAGCTGTTGCTCTCAAGTGCTGTGGATGAGAACACAATTACGCGATTATGGATTCTCACTCACCAACATCCCAATTTACTGCGATTCTTGAAGTGCAATTGCCATCTCTTGCAATCCCGTGCAGCACTCTCGAACAAAACATATAGATATCAGGTATCATTTTATTAAAGATCACGTAGAAAAGGGAACAATTGAGTTGTATTTTGTAGGCTCGAAATATCAACTTACAGATATTTTTACTAAAGCTTTAGACGAACCTCGTTTTCAGTTTTTAGTATCCCATATCGACATGTTGAATCCACCTTCTAGTTAAATATCAGACATTGTCTAAAATAATTCTATTTCAATCTATCATGATTGAAATTCCTTTATTTTAGAAAATATCTGTTATTTAAATTTAAGGATTGTGTCACAACATTGAAACTCAATATTTCCTTATATGTGTACATTTTTAATAATTAATGATCCTGACAAATTGCTGTGTGAATTGTTCATCACGGAGTGGGACGCAAACAATATCCAGGTTTGTCTGTATTTTTAAGGCTAAAAGGGTTCACGCGCTTAATCTGAAAAAGAAAAGGAAAGGAACAGATATCTATTTGAGGGGGAGTATAGTTAGGATGTTAATTTTTTTATATAATTCTTTGTTTCTTTTTAATTTTAGTAGTTAACTTTTAAATTTTAGGTTGGTTATATTTTTTTTTAAGTTTAATTTAATAGGTCAGAAAATCCCAAAAAGATTTTAATTGTTCAAAATTATCAAAAAGCCAAAAATATTTTATTTTATTTTATTTTATTTTTGTCTTAACTTAAATATTAAGAGAAAATATCAAAAATGTTTTACTTGGTTTTTGCTTATTTTTTGTTTCAAAGAAAAAAATAAAAAAAGATGTAATAAATTGGGCCAAATTGTTTTCTTAAAAATCTTGTTTCTATTTTTTAAGCCCAATATTTTTGTGTTGGTGTGAAAATCCGGCGGCCCACTACACCATTTTGGGCGCAGATCCTCCTCACCCCGACCCGAACCGGTTGCCTTTAAAAGGGTGGGTCAACCGGTCAAACCTCACTTTCTTCCTTCATCTTCAAGCTATCTCCTTTCTCTTTCTCTCTTCCGACGATCGACGACCGCCAAACCTCCATTGCCATCCGTTCCAAGCTTTTGGAACATCCTTTTTCTCAGATTTTCTTGCATTTTTCAACTTCTGCATTTCCAGGTAACCTATTTCTATTTTTATTTCAGCATTTAACATCTTAACTTGTGTTTTTGATTTTCAACTTTTAGTAGCTTTTTTACTTCGGTTTTTCTTAATTTTAGGTAGTTTAGTGTGTTATATATACTTAGTAGTAGTTAGATAAAATGTTCCTTAGGTTGTTTTAGATTAGGATCTGTAATTTCATGCATTTTTGTCACAATCACCACTGTTCACGTTGCATGCTGCATGAACATCATAAATGAACTGCTGCACTTCGGACCATCCGAATTCGGACCAAGCCCCGAATTCGGATGTGTCCCTTAGAAGAATTTCCAAAATTTGTACAACTGTTCAACCGAATTCGGACACTGTGCATCCGAACTCGGATCACTGTGCACCCGAATTCGGTTCTTCAAAAGTATGTTAAAATGGTTCAATATTTTTCTAAGTTAAAATTCATCATACACTGTACATCCGAAGTCTGATGAATCCGAATTCGGTCCCCATCCGAATTATGGGTTCTATCCGAATTCGGTCCTTTCCATCTCATTGCATACATCTACTTCGGTCCAAATCCGAATTCGGATTAATCTCATGCACCATCCGAATTCGGACCACCCACATCACCACTTCCATGCATTTCAGACCACCATCCGAATTCGGCCACTTGTGTCACCTCATCCGAATTCGGACCCCACACATACTATTCATGCATCATCCGGATTTTGTCCTGATCCGAATTCGATGACACTATTCATCCGAATTCGGACCATCCGAAATCCAACACTTCGCATTTTTTAAAATTTTCCATTCTTGCATTTTTTTATATATTCAAAAATACAAAAATATTTTCCTCAAAGTGTACCATTTATTCTACTAATAAAGACCCGATGCTAAACAGATCAGGCAGTTTCTATCTCACACTAATCTAGACTTCAAATCAATGCCTTATCAGTTAAAAGTCTTCTTATTCTAACTCTGATGCACCTTGTAGGATGATGGAACTAGAAGTTATTCTTAGCATACCCCATCCCCCCATCCCAAATAATAACGCCCAACTCCCAGAACAATCCATCCTCCCCAACGCCAAGTTTGTCGAGCTCATTCCACACAACTGGCAGCTCGACGTTTCCATCCTAACCAAAGAACCCTAAACCCTTGCATTCGACATCCTCACTCGCCACCCCATCTATTACGCCTTCTCCACCGCCATACCTGTTCACCAGATCTATCTGCAACAATTCTGGAATAGGCTACAATACTTTCCTGACCCTGAACCTCACTTTACATCCACCATCGACTGCGTTCCAGTCAAACTCACCATATCCGCCATCCGCCACATCCTTCACCTACCAGCCGAATTCTACCTTCCAACCCGCGAACATTTTGATCCCAACCCATCTATCACCGAAACCCTAACTGAAATCCAAACTCTGGGTTATGATGGCCCTCTTACCAAACCCTCAGATTTCCACACTAAAAATCTTCAATCCCACTGGCGAATCCTCTTTGATGTAATCAACAAATGCTTCACCGCGAAGCTTTCTGGCCATGACTCCGCCTCGGCTCAGGTACTAGCCATGTTCACTGGCTTTGCCTTTGACCGACATGCGGATTATGCTGCTTTCCTTTTCGAGGAATTACAAAGAGTCCATGTGGAGAGGGGCACCAAGAAAGGGAGAAAATATATTCCTCTACAGCGGTTTCTACAGCTAATCATCTAGTGTGCCATGCATGATGACGATATTAACGAACGTCCTGAGGCAGACGTCTACCCCACAGTGGCAATTCAAAAGTTAACTCTGCCAAAGGAGGCCCCCACAGTGCCGATAATGAAAATACCTCTATCTTTGCTGCTGAGGTCAAGGGGGTTGGAACGGGTTCGGGCTTATATTCAAGAGTGTTCTCCGGATGAGTCTCAGTCAGAACCGTCTGAGACTAGCCAATCCGAAGGTGAGGCGAGCATGAGTGAGGATGAGGGGGCTCGGGTGGAAGTTCAACAATCTCTGGGTTCTGGTGAGAGGGAGCCTGTGTTAGTGAGGGAGGAAGCAGGCGGTGAGGCGGCAGAGATGGCGGATTCAGAAAGAACCGTCTCTGTCGTGCGAGCGAGGGATATGCAATCCGAGGGTGAACCAAGCCCAATCAGCCGGACTCCCCATCATAAGACCGTTAGTCCAACGGTCGAAATAACCACCACCACCCACTTGGTTTCCCCTCAAAGGGAAACCACTTCATTTCACGGGGTAATAGCACATACTCCATCGCCCTCTCATTCGGAGAGTGGCGGTGTGGAAAGTGGTCACACTCCTCCCCATGTGACCGGACTTCCTTCTTTCACGATTCCATCCCCCAATATACAAACACTGCACGATGCCTCCGTGGCATCCCCAAGAGCTGCCTCCGTGGCAGCTCCTCAAACTTCCAGATCTGAGCGTCCAATACAGGAGCCAGAAATGACGGAAGGAAGACCGGGAGTGGTTCAATCGACGCCATCCACTTCCGGCCATCTCCCAATCAATTTGGAGATGTTAACGGCAGCTCTACGTGCTGCCGGCGTGATTACCCGGGCTGACCTGGACGCCCAAAGGGAAGCTGCCGAGGAACGTCACACCGCCCTACTTTCACTGATCAAGGGTAAGGGTGTCGCTTCCGAAGCTGGCCCCCCACCAGGTTCCCATTCAGTTCAAAATCAGATCTCAGAGCTGTCGGACAAGATCGATGCGCTTACATGCCTAATTCTGCAAGTCCAGGAGCAGATTAACTCGAGAATGGATCGCCTTGAGTCGGAAGTATTCGAACTCCAGTGACGTCCTCAAGCAGAGGCCCCAAAAAGAAAGCATGACGATCGGGACGACCCTGATCGTCATGAGGGGGAGAAAAGGCAAAAGGTTCAGCATGAGGATTCCGTGATGTTAATAGGGGGAGTAGAGACCACTGAAGGGACAGAGTTTCAGGGGTCAGGGGAACAGAGACAGGAGGCTCAGAAATACTTATTAATAGAAGACGAGCCCATGGTCGAGGGTCCAGCTTCACTGGATCCGATGACAGCTATGGTAGAATTCGAGGAAGCTCACGAGAAAGTTGAAATCATTTTCGTATCTGATTCAGATTCCGATATCGACGACAACGAACCCTTGCTAATTCCTAAGCCTGAACCCGAATCTCCAACGAAAAAATCTTCATCCTCTTCCTTTGACTTCCTGAACTCACCACCACCAGCCCCTCAAGAAGAAATCCTATCATCCATTCAAGCTCCCCAGTCACTCAAAGAATCTCACATAGTCCTAAGCCCTCCTAGATCCCCAAGCCCTCCTCCAGTCCAACAAACCGAACATCCAGGACCTTCCCAAACCAAAAGGGTTGATTGCTTCGGTGAAACTCCAGAAGGCCCTGGTATATTTAGAAAAGATGACATATTCTGGGTCGGTCAGTATACAAAAGGTGAAGTTCAAAAACTGCCTCAAGAAGAAAAGGATAAAATTCGACAAGAACGGAGGGGGACAATCATAAAGCTTCTTGAAGCCAAAAAGGATGAAATCGAAGAACCCCCCGTTCAGGGTCTTAAAGAATTCTTGCAGAAATTTCCCCCGGAGTAGTTTCAGAACCCGTACCTAGAAGAAAGATTCAAAATGGTATTCAGAAATAAGCCTGGATCCTTCAGCAGACGCCTAGTTATGGAACTTACAAATGTTACCAAAGCTGAACAGGTCGAATACTATCAACTGATGCTCCGGGAAAGAAGGTCAAAGGTCTCGAAATCGAAGATAAAGAAACTTCGAACCATAACAATGTGCAAAAGAGCCAAAGTCTACTATCCTTCCTTTCAAGTAGAAAGAGAAGATGGCACGGCTGATGACATCTTTGAGAATGACCTAGACTTCATAATGGCCGACGACGTTGAGTTTCTGCACAACTACCTGAAACATCGCATCAAGAAACGTATGACCCACATGACTGCTGTAGGTGCCCTAGTACGAAGCATGAACCGCCGCTCGATCATTATGTGCCTAAGAGACCTCCAGATGGCGATCGAGAGCGCGTTGGTTAAAGTGGGCCTACGAGCACCAGAACAGGATAGCTTCCTTCTTGCCCATCATCCGGCTTACAGAGTTGTACTCTCTGGAGACCCGGGTGTCATTTTTGTCAATTACAAGGGCTATGAAAGGTACATGCGCTTTGATGATCTTCCATGTTACTCCGATGGCACACTCCGATTGGTTCGAGCTGCACTGACATAGAAAGTACAAGATTTTGATGCTCAACCAGATCCTGAACAAAGATGCTCACCAAAGGAGATACAGGATACCCTCAGCGGCATTGACCTCCTGAACGAACGGCTTCATACGAGACAAGTGACCAGACGCTTCGACGTCATCCTTGGACTCCGAGAATCAACAGACCATGCCAGAGTTCCAGGACCTCCTAAATGATCGAAAAGGTGGAGATTGTTAGACATTTTATTTCGATCATAGGGAGTTGTTTTGTAATAATTATTTACTTAGTAGTTTCCTTGTATTTTATTTCCTTGTAATTTAGTTCAAAGTCAAGGGACCAAAGTAGACAATGTTCAATAGTTAATTAATGGAGCCTAGAAATAGGCTCCTAGGGTTTCATTTGTAACGCACGGTTGAAACAAAGAGAATATACTGCATCGCCACTTTTATTTCTCTCTCAATATTCTTCTTGTTCTTTCATCATTACACAATTATTGAGTTGACATTCTTCTTGTGAGTGATAAAGAATCATTAAAGGTGCTGATATTATACGGGATTACATATTTACACAAAAGTTCTGCACACATGAAGACAAGTCTGCTTTTCAGAATGTGCAGAAAAGTTTATGTTGTCTTTTCAACAAGACTTTTCCCTTTTTCCTTTCATCCAATGAAGAAGCTTCTCTTAGATCCTCTGATTAAGTATAAAAGGAAACTTCCAAGAATTGAAAGGATAAGCCAAAAAGCTAAGTGCTGAAACCAAGAGTGACCGTGCATTCAAGTGTGTCTTTCATGCATGCAAGTCTGCTTGAATAAAACAGTGCTCAGTGTCTAAGCTGTTCTTATTCAAGCTGTTTCCTTGAGTCTTGTAAACATAGTGAGTAATTCTTAGTGAGTGTACTCATTGTAACTAGTTTAAGTCTGTCTTAGATTAGTTAGCATACTGTTGTATCTGTCATCTCAGCTTGAACCTTTCCGCATTCAAGCCTGTTTGTAATTAACTTCTGTTGATAATACATACAAACATTGAGAAAATAGTGTGTAGTTTTTAAATTGCTGTATTCACCCCCCCCCCCTCTACAGCTTAAGGCTATACACTTGGGAAACCTTTCGGGACCTACAGTTAGGAATAAATATATAGAGATGAAAACAATTATAATTGTAAGTATAGAAGTCTAGGATCAATCATGTAATTAGATGATAGTTAGATATTAGGTTAGTATAAATAGAAAAATTTCGTATGAATTTTCTAAGACTTTGCCATTTTCATATTTGTATTTCACGTTGAGAGCAAAATCAATCATTCAATCAAAGAGAATTTTGTGTTCATGTTATGATTCACCTAGACCTGTTATTATCAAAAAAAAAAAAAAAAAAAAAAAACCAAAACGTCTCTATAAAACAGAATTCTAATTATATGATTTAGAGATTACATATTTTACATAGAATTTATAATTTTCTATATAGGACGTTATGTATTTCATGTTGACTATCATATATTCTATATAGAAAGCGAGGTATTATAAATATTTTTATGTAAATCGACATACATTATCCACTATAACGTATATGCCATTTAGTGACTAATGCTTTTACAGACTGATATACATTTAGTCACTAAAAGTTCATAAAAAGCCTATTGTGACTAAAGTTAAAAGTAGCTGGACAAAAAATTATATCAGATATAGAAATTAAAATTAATATTAAAAGTAAAAGTAAAACCCTACCCTACGGCTTTTACAGTCTCTGTGTGCTCAGCTTCTCCACCTTCACTCCCTTATCGCCTCTGAACCTCCGCCTTCACTCCACCATCACCTCTGATCGATTTCTCTGCCCACGGCTCCGGCTGCGATTGGCCTCTGCCATCGCCTCTGATCGATTGGCTTTCTCTCTGTCTGCAGATCGGTTTCACTCCGCCCCACGATTCTAGCCCTAAGTTTGCGACAGGTTCAATTTCTCTCTTTATTGATGTTTACCATTCAATTGATGTTTGTTGTGAACTCATTTATTAGTTGAGCTTTGGACATTTGTGATACTTGAGTTAATTTCAAGTATGAGCAGCCCATTTCTGGTATCCTAAATGGATATTAATTTAGCACAATACGTTATATAATGGTTGGATATCCACCTATATAAGTATATGTTAATTTTGTGGGTGTGTGTGTGTAATGGTAAATGCTATGTGAAGATTGAAGAATAAGTAATGGCCATTTCTTGAATTGGACACGACTTCATATAAGCATTAGCTTTTCAGGTTGAACGTACAACATAAGAGCTGCATGAACCCTGGATTCAGTATCAACCATTGTGTTGAAATGAAAAGTAGTTATCTCATTACAAAAGCTTTAGCATCTTTAGGTGCTCCACATGCTCTGGATCCAGTTTTGCAGGGGTGTAACACCCTTGAAGATCCTCAACTACATATTCATGCCAGATAAAAAGACCTAATCATTTACTATTTTGCTAGGAAAGAGGTATTAACAATCTTTTGGTATTTACGCTTATTAGAATCTGGTTTTTGGATTTAATTGAAACAAAAGCACGATATATCCATCAAATCTTATGTGGTGGATATAATATCATTACAAATTGATAAAAAGGTAAATGACAAATTGATAAAAAGTGGAGGAAATAATACCATGACAAATTCATATATGAAGTATGATATGTAATGGTGGCACATGTGGCTTCCTAGATCTTCTAAAACAATGCCATGTTCCGACAGAATCATTTTAGAAGTCTTAATTGTATATTGAAACTCTCTTTTATACTCGTCTAGATTTATATTTGAGTGGTTCTATGGTGCTTCGAGTGTCACTACTCATTTGAAAGCAAATGAGAAAAATAAATTACCTGTGTAAGTTCTCTCTTGGTGAGGATGTGGTAATGTCTCTGCCAGATCCTTTGGATAGCCATGGTGGCAGCAAGAAAGCCATAGGCAATCCCAGAATGGTAAATATGACCACAAAAACTATAACCAGTGCAAAGCATGCTTCCATTGATGCTGGGAAACAGTCCAAGACACCCCACCCATAACAGCAGTTTTGACAGCCAGTCGTACTTGGATCATTATTGAAGGAAGAGCAGTGCAGTATGATCCCAAAAAAAAAAACCAAGCAACACAAAGAAGACAAGGACCCCTGATGAACAAACTTGCAACTTCTTTAGAAGAACACTGAAAATAAAACAAAAATTAAACTAAACTACCCACTGTCAAAGAAACTCCTACAAACCAGATCATATCTTAGGATTTCTATCATATCTGCCTTAAAGTTTGTTCGTTTGATGGAAGAGGCATGTGCCACACTTTTATTTTCTATCGTATGAACTATGAGGGAAAACAACCCTATACAATAGTAGAATGGAATAGGATGCCTTGATAATATACGGTCCCAACTGTCATTAAATGAATCTCTGAAAGACCCATCTTTGTTAGCAATATATGCTAGACCTCCCATCAATCCAATTAGCTGAATCACAGAGTATTTAACTCACAAGTCAATAATAGAATAGATATGCGAATATACGCAATATTCATGATAAAGATCAACCTGCAGTTCTTGCATAGAAGAAGATGATTAGCTAGAATAAGTTAGTGTATATCTTGGGCTTATGCTTGTTTGACAAATTAGCTAAGTTTTTTTTGTATGGTATGTTTTATTTATTGTATATAATTATTTTCTTTGTTAATTCTATTGCTAAAGTTTAGAAAAAAAATTTACTAATGTATACAGGATGCGTAAAAGGTTGCGGACAATTTCTATCACTGAAGTACAGCAACAAACTCAAGTTTCTACGAGTGAAGTACAACAACCCAATCAAGTGCAACATCCCACTGAAGTTAATGGGTCTAGTGAACAAAGACAATCAAGTGAGCAATCTTCTCAACAAGGTACTTACCTGTCTATCGATTTGCCTTCTGGATCAAGTTTTAGGCTTTCTCTTGGCTTAATCTTTTTGTTTCTATGTATAGGACTTGAAAAAGAATCCCATGCATAAGGCTGTTGTTGGTACACCCTGTGTGACGATAGCAGTCTAATCGATCTGCATTATGGTTTAGGTAATATTCTGAGTATTAACCAGTATTTTGATATATATGTTTAATATGTGTTTGTCTGTTATTGATTGTGTGTTTGAACTTGATGTAACATATTACAAGAAGTTCAAACATAAAGGTCAAAGATTAACTCAAGCATAAGTTAAAACATAAGTTTCATCACTTAAGTGTTTAAGTGTATTGGCTAGATTCGAATAGGTAAAGGAAGACATTCGAATCTGTGATAGATTCGAATGTATCCTTAGATTCGAATAGGCTAGATTCGAATAGGCTAGGTTCGAATCTGTCAGATGGACAGATTCGAATGGGCCTTAGGCCAGATTCGAGGTTGGCCCACAACAGACTCGAATCAGGGTCTATAATTAGGGATAGACTCGAATGATTAAGTGACTTTTTGCAGAATTCGTGAGGAATTGAGCAAGAGGCGATCTCGAGTTTATCAGCTAGGTGAGTCCCGTTTCGGAGAGAATTAGTACGTAGGATCGTTCGTGTGTCGTTCGTTCAGCGTCTAATAGTCTCCGTGTTTCCGTTGGTTGAGAGTTGTCCGTCTAACCGTCAACGAGGATTCCGCACTCGTTAACGGATCCGCGTCTAGATAGATCTTGCAGTCGTAGACCTTACAAGTGGTATCAGAGCCTACGGAGTGTTCTTGGTGTTCTTCGTGTTCATCAGATACATTCTAGGTTTCTTGACGCTAGTTGGACGGTTTTGCTCTCAAAAACGTGTTTTTGAGCTTAGCAAATTCATATTCGGGAAACACTTTGTCGTTTTTCACGTTTTTGGTCGAAATCATTATTTTTCATTTGAAAAATAGTGATTTAATCTGTAAAACGTCAAAATTTCAAAGTGTTAGCCGTTTTTCGAGTTTGCGGCGCTCGAATCTATAGGGGTAATTAGGGTTTTACTTTATTTTCGAGTCTAACCTAAATACGCTCCTTTCGAGTCAATTTCAGAGAGTTTTGAATCTACTTTGTTTCGAATCTGTTGCTTCATTCGAATAGGATCTCGAGTCTAGTTTAGTGTCGAGTTTATTTCGAATCTAGTATTATTTCGAATCTAGTGTTTCGAATCTGCTGTCATTCGACTCTACTGTGCCTTCGATTCTAAGGGTCTTCGAATCTAAAGAGTCCTTCGAATCTGATATAACTTCGAATCTAGGGAGTTCTTCGAATCTGACATTATTTCGAATCTAATTGACTTTTAAGACTTAATCGAATTTAATCTCAAAAGATTTAATATTAATTAGTTTCGAATCTATCTAGATTCGAATAAGTTAATCTAAATCAGTTTCAAATTAAATTAATTAAGTTCAAATTCAAATTCTTTCAGAAAAGATGTCAAACCTTCAGAAATTCCTTGAGATGGATCACGAAGTTGGGAAGGCAAGTGCACCGCCAAAGCTGATGAAAGTTGAGGACTATTACTGGTGGAAGGACAGATTTACGGATTTTGTACGATTCAACGATATGCGCATGTGGGTGTGCATAGATGAAGGGTACATTCCACCAGTATCTGAGGTTGAAGGCCGTCAAAAGGTCTTGTCATATCAAATGATGAAAGAGGATGACAAGAAACTATTTGAAGCTGAAAACAAGGCTTTCTCCATTATCCGTATGGCATTACCTCAAGATATCTTGCACACATTTCGGACTCAAAGGACGTCGAAAGAACTTTGGGAGTCTCTCCAGAAAAGGTGTGAGGGTAATCCACGGGTGCGTAGAAAGCGTACAGAGCTGTTGACCCAACAGTTTGCGATTTTCAAGGCTCTTAAGGATGAACAGTTAGATGATATTATCACAAGGTTCTATCATCTGATAACAGAGCTTGAAAGTCATGGCATTGAGTACTCGGACACTGACAAGAACAACAAGCTTCTTGATGCCCTACCAGCCAAATGGGCTATGTACGTGGCCATGATTAAGCTTAATGAGGACAAGTATTATGCTCAATCACTTGATGATATTGTGGGAACGTTGAGGGCATATCACTTCGAGATGATTAAGGCTGAGACTGATTACGAGCAAGTCCAGAATCCGGCTATGTATTTTGGAAAGACATCTAAATCATCAGTGACAGCTGAACTGAAGAGTGCTACAGCGTTTTTCACCGGAGAAACGTCATCGCCACCAGAGTCCGAAGACTCACTGAATCGCGCGTTCTTAGGGTTAGGAAGATCGAAAGAACCGCAACCTCAAGTCCAACAGGCATCGACCACTCAGAGCTATTCGAAGATGCCCATGAGCGCAAAGTCAGCAGAAGAGCATCTAAATTTACATGCTTCGTTTGTGGCCGCTTATGGAAATTGTATTCAAGGGAAGATCAATGATCCGGCTCTTTGGGATGAAGATTACGATCAGGTCGACCCTGATGACTTAGAGGAAATGGATCTTAAATGGCAACTGGCCATGGTGACCCAGAGGGTTAAAAGATTCATTAAGAGAACTGGGAGGAATCTGCAAATGAACAACAAAGGGATAGGATTTTGGATAAGTCTAAGTCAATGCCTACAACTGTCAGGGGTCGGGTGTGGTGAAATTGAGGGACGATTCCGCCAGAGCTAGTGTCAAACAGGCCTGAAGGTAGAAGTCATACCAAAGGAACAGAGTCCAGCTCAGGACAGTACAAATCAGTCGCCAACAGAGATACCTTCCGAGTTTCCTCAATCCTGGTCAGCAATCTAGCGGGTTAATATCCAATGTCAACGTCCTGACAGACCAGCTTAATGGTTCCTATGACTGGAGTTCACATCCCTGAGTCCAATGCTTGAGCTTCAATGGCTTGAAGTTACGGAGAAGGTTGTGAAGAAGACGAGCAGACCCACAACGGGACAGCAGTCCGTGTGGGTAGAGAAGCGAGATGATCAGACGTGCTGCGAGTTTGCATGCTCAGATGGCCAACGTGGAATCTGATAGACTCTAAGGTTTAGTCTTGTCTTATTAATCTTATTTCAAGAATTATGTGCTTTTGGTGTGCTTGGCTTCTAATGATAGTTAAATCTAGTCTTAGAATCACGAACAAACCATCTCTCTCAGAATGAAAATTTAAAAATTGAAAATGCTAGCCTAAATGATATAAAACAAGATTTAAAAGAAAAGCTTAAGGCTGATGCTCAAGACGTAATCGTTCTAAAAGACAAACTAAGTGAGCAGTGTGTTAGGATAGAGCTTATGTATGAGCACGTAGAGGCCTTGACCAAAAGTCTGAAAGATAAGGACATTGAGCTAGCCGAGACCAAAGTTAAGGTAGCAGAGGCAAATAGCAAGCTGGAAAAGTTTAGGAATTCGAGCCTCAACCTAGGAAAAGTCTTAGATGCCCAAAGACAGTCTAAGAAGCCTGTAGGTCTAGGTTTTCATGAAATTCCTCCACCTTTCAATGCAAACTATGTGCCTCAGCCTCAGGAGAAAACTGACAACTCAGTAGACTTAGAGGACCTACCTGAAACGACACCTGAGCCTAAAGTTGAAAATACACCTAAGGTGGATGACTCTACTGTCAAGGTCAAGAAAGTGAAATTTATGTCTTCCTCCAGTGAAACACCTGCAGGAAAACAGAAAATTTCATGGGCTGACCAGGTCGAAGAGACAGACACTGTAGATGTACCAAAGGAAGTAGACACTAGTGAGACACCTAGATCTAAGGGACCAACCAAAAAGTCCATAGATAAGATGTCTTGCTTTAGATGTCACGAGAAAGGGCATGTTGCTTCTCACTGTCCAAATAGGAAAGCAGATGTTACCCCTAAGACAGTGAACCCAACACCTGTTAAGCCATCAACAAGTGTGGCGAGCACTAGTAGTTCTCAGAGTACAGAGAAAACTGTGAAGGCCACACCGAAACCTGTTGTGAAACAAACACCGGTTAAGGTTGGACCAAAAGAAGTGGTTAGGACAAATTCACCGAATCGTGTCATTAATCAATCTAGGTCAGCACCTCAACAAGTCTATAGGAGCACCACACCTAGCAGGTCACACACTCCAGTTAGGTCACATACTCCTGTTAGACAATATGTTCCGGTAAGAGCTCAGGGATCACAGTCTGAAATGCAGTATAATAAGAGTTATTCTAGAGCATCACAACAAATGCCTACTCAAAGGCAAAGAGTGAATCTAAATCACTCGGCACCACAACAGAATTCAGTTCAAAGGCCTAAGTCACCTGAAAGGCGAGATGGGTACTTGAAAGAGTTCACGTATGTGGACGAGAATGGTATTACCAAGTCAGTCATGGCTTGGGTTCCCCGTGATAACTAACCTATTTTCTTTCATGTGCAGGAGAACTACGGTCCAAACAACAAGTGGTTTCGTCGACAGGTGTTGCTCCATGCACCATGAACGGGGGGGAAAAGAAACGTCTTCTCACAAGACTTTCAATGACCCTGACATCTTTGTTTGCTGTTGGTGGGGTAATAATGTTTCGCTGTGTGTAATCATTGTGCTGGTTTTCAAGGCGAATCCGAAGGAGATGCATTGAAAAGTGGACCAGGCGATTCTAACGATACCTCAAAGTCGAAACCGAAGCTGGGACTTTGGTATCACGCGGAGGGAGATCTAGAGTTGGAGGCGTTCACAGATTCTGACTACGGAGGATGCAGCTTGACGCGCAAATCTACGACTGGAGGTTGTCAGTTCCTCGGAGGGAGATTGGTGTCCTGGCAATGCAAGAAACAAACATCGGTAGCCGTGTCAACGTGCGAGGCCGAGTATGTTGCTGCTGGTAGTTGCTGTTCACAGGTTCTGTGGATACAACAACAATTGCGGGATTACGGTTTGGCTTACACTCAAACTCCTATTAGGATAGACAATCAATCTACAATTGCTATAACTAATAATCCAGTAAAACAAAGCACATAGACATAAGACATCATTTTATTCGTGATTGTGCTGAAAAGAACTTAATCAAACTGGTAAAGGTGGCAACAGAAGATAATAATGCTGATTTATTTACCAAAGTGTTTGATAAGTCACGGTTTGAGTATTTAATTCAACTGAATGGAATGCGCAACCCAGAGTAATTTGACCTTAGTAGTAGTAAGTTTATTTTCTTGGAGAGTAGTAGTATTTGTTTCTTTACAGTAGTCTGCTAATTTAGGTAAGTTTCTAATTTAGGAAAGTTTCTATTTTTAGTAATTTTCTATTTTTAGTAAGTTTCTATTTTTAGTAAGTTAGTAGGTTAGCTTAGTTTACTGCTTTTTGCTATGAAAAACAAAAGAAAAAAAAGAGAGAAAATTACAAAAATACAAAAAAAAAGAGAATATCAGAAAAGGAGTTAAGTCTTAGATACATAGGTTCAAAGTGACGAAAATTAGCACCGTCGTTACAGACTCTAAGTATTTAGGCTTTCACACATAATGCAACTAAACTCTAAGTGTTATACTTTATTTAGTTTGATGTGTTGGTAGGCATAATACATATAGGGAATCTCAAGGCTAATAAAATATTCTAGAAAAAGTCAAGCGTGTCACTAACCTAGATGTACGACCAATCGGTCTTAATTTTTATGTACAAGACATACAAACTTTAAGTCTAAATGAGGTGTGCAAACTTTCTGGGGATGTATGGCAACATCAAATACATCTGAAAATGGAAAGAATAGAAATATCATGAAAAACTGAGAGTCGAAAACATGCAACTCTGTTGTACGTAAGTACAGACCTGTTGTCTCTGTTTAGATTCGGGTTAGCAGACATGTCGCTTTGTTGTACGTCAGTACAGACCTGTCACCGCTATCTGCTAATTTTAAAAATAAACCTTAAGTCGAACTAAGACACTTTGTTGTATGAGAATACAGACCTGTGTCCGATGTTTGTCTTTTAAAGAAAAGTTTGCAAATACCAACAAGTTAGAATTTTTGTCTGTGTGCCTTGATCATAAAAGTATGTCTATGTCTGAGTCACGTAAGATAATTTCCTGATAAATAAAAGGGCCAAGGGATATTCCGAAATGTAGAATGTTTAACAGGGTAAAATACCAACAATCGGCTAAATGGGTATGTCACGACAAACAATCAAAGGAATCAAAACTTCCTAAGTGTGAAAGTTTAAGTACTGAAAGTTAGTATCGGACATCGCTATCTGATTGAACCTCTCTTCGACTATACTCATCAAAAATATGTTGTTTAGTATTAAGCTTAGCTTGTAAATTTGTTTTTATAACTTAAGTCTAGATTAAAATTTTTTAGTCAAAATTTTATTTTATTTTATTTTTACCTTAGTCTATTTTATTTTATTTTATTTTATCTTATTTAGGGTTAGTTTAATTTTTACTTAGGTAAAAGGTCAAAAAGTACTGAGGGTGCATTCGAAGTTGGATAAAATAAACATTGCGTGAAATATCTGTTGCTTAGGGTAAAAGAGTTGGCATAGTTTATCTGGTTACACAATACCGTAGAAAATAGTTGGAAAAATTGAAATTATTTCAAAATTTCAAAATTTCCGAAATTTTTCTAAGTGTTGGTAATTTCGAATCTAAGACAGACTCGAATGTGAAGTATTTCGAATCTGTCAGTAGATTCGAATCTACACATAGACTCGAAGGTTGGTAGTATATATAGGTCAATAGTGAAGTCATTTATTACTTTACTGTTGTCGAATCTATACTCTCGAATCTATATCAGCGATTTCGAATCTGTTCTCGAGTCTATCGGATTTCTACTAAACGACATTTTGTCGACTTTGAAGACAGTGTGTTTGATTCTACAGACATTACTAGGTATAATCAACCGGATTGTACAAGTTTTGTGTAGTTTTATACACAATTTTGGGCTTAAACATCACATTTTGAAGTTTTATGGGTCAAAATAGAGTTTTTGCTAAATAACTAAGTTAGGACCTATAAAATATCAAATTGAAAGCATAAATCCATAATTAGAACCTAGTTGAACTAATGTATGTGATTTGCTAAGTTCAAAATGGTTAAAATTTTGGGTTTTTGTTGAAAAAATGGCCGACGGGGTTTCGAGTCTGTTCATGGACTTTCGAATCTGTTCATGGGTTTCTCGAATCTATCATTAGATTCGAGATGACCATGATATTCGAATCTGTCCATTAGACTCGAATAGGGACTCTTCGAATCTGTCCATTACATTCGAATATGGACACTTCGAATCTGTTACCTTCGAATCTGTACTTTATTTACTTTGTTGAATTTAAATTTTATTAAACTTGTGGAAATTTAATTGTGTTGGATTTGGTACTTAATCGAGTACAAAATAAAACAAATTTTGAATTTAAACAAGTTTATTGATTTTTAATAATTCTAACAGTTTTATGTATTGTGCAGATATGGCGCTTCGTGCTTTTGTTCCTAAGCATAATATGGTACTTAATCCAGCTCATAACATCCCTGAAGCGCAGGGTTTTCGAGAAGTTTTAGATTTTCTAGCAGAGTCTAGGATCAGCTATGCATTATATCAAAATATTCCGATTGTGATTTCATATGTGCGTCAATTTTACGATCATTTACAGGTGGACTGTACTGTCACCCCGACAGTTTTAAGAACCAGAATTGCTGGTCAACCTCTGGTTTTCTCAGCAGATATTTTGCGTCAAGTACTGCAGTTGGGTTCACAAGAACAAGAAGACGGGCCTATAGACTTTCCATTAAGTATTAGGCAAGCAGCGTTTTTGCGAATGGGCTATAGTTTGGACGTTACAAAATCATCTTATATGAAAAGCGGGTTGATATGGCAGTGGCGATTTTTGGTCCACGTGTTCATGGTTTGTTTTGCGCCTAAGAAGGCTGGATTTGATTACATCGTCTCAAAGATCCAATCTGGGGTGATTGCCATGGTGTACAATAAGAAGTTCAGCTTCTCACAGTTGTTTTTCTCGGAATTCATCCATCAAATTACTGCTCCTGAGAGAGAAAGATTCCTTCTGTATCCTAGGTTTGTAATGATGTTGATAAGGCACTTCTTGCCTGATTTACCACAAACAGATGATGCATTAAGCGTGAATATTATGGATAAGCGCATCTACTCTGACTGTTCCTCACATCGGGGAAGGTTGGCTGTTCCAATTGAGCGCCCGTTGTTTGGAGCCATCTTGGATAGGAATTTTGAAGCCCCATATACTGCCAACTGGGCAGGGGAAGTTGAAGTTCAAGCTAGGCAGCCTCCACAACAACAAAGACAGCAACCGCGAGCACAGCCTCGTGCTCGTCCACGTGATCCAAGGCGAAGACAAAGAGCTACTGCAAGTCAAACACAGGCATCAAGGCCTTCTACACGTCAGCAACCGGAGGTACAAGAAGCAGGGCCTTCAAATGTCCCAAGCGAAGCTGATCAGTTGTGCCAAACTCTAAATGAAATTTGGGAGGCAGGTCCTCATGCTAATGAAGATATAGCTGCAGCATTGGTGGGAGAATTACTTGAGCCTCCAGAGGGAGAAGAAGATGTGCTGAGGGATGTCGAAGAATATGAACCAGAACAGACTGGTAATGTTTTGTCATCATCAGCTACAGAATCAGAAGAGATGGAGGAGTTAGAGGTTGAAGCTCCAGAGTCAGTATCTACTGAACCAGCAGTAAGAATAGAGACTTATGGATCCAGATTAATGGTTATTAATGAAGAGACTTCAAGGAGGCGCGCATCAAGAGAATCCGATGACTCCGATTTTGAAGAGGAAGACATTGCTCCTTTAGTGACAAGGCAACGGGTCAAGCGTCACAGATTCATGCAAGGATCATCCTCAGCCTCCGCAGAACAACCAGAAATTTCTCAACCTCAAAACCCTCAACCTCAAGAACCTCAAACCACCATTCCACCACCACCACCTCGCGATGAACCATATATTCCATCGCCAATACTTCCAACTCCGTTACAGTCAATTCCATCAACCTCATCATCATACGCTGACAATCAAAGATTTTTGCGCTTAAAAGATAGAGTTGACTTCCAGGAAATCCAAATCTTTGGGCTAACGACGGCAATCGGTGAGCTTCAGAAGCATAACGCAGATATCGATAAGGAGAATGCCGATTTGAAGAAGATTGTGGAAAAGGTCCAGGAAGAAAACACAGAGTTAAAAACATTTGTCTGCGATCAGGCAGCTGAGATAAGGACGATGCGCTCCCTAATAGAGCAGTTAATGAAAAATTTACAGGCTCAGGGGGAGACGTCGTGCCGTGATCAGGAAGTACAGAGGCCGAGAGATGATGATGAAGACAACCAAGGCAATGATCCCAGCCCTAAAAGACAGAATGAGCCAGTAGATTTTTCTGCAGCTCAGACTGCTCAATCTGAGGGGGAGCCTAGTCCAGGAGGAGAAGTAGGAGGAGCAGGAGGAGAAGCAGGTTCTTCAAGGACTTTAGATAGCGACATGATAGATGCGCTGAAAGATATTGAAGAAGAGCTAATGGTATTTGATTTTGAAGATGATATTGAAGAATTAGAAGAAGGTGAATTCATTCCAGATGACGTCGTTGACTGGAAATCGGATGATGAAGTGCTAGATGATGAAGACGATCACGTTAATGAAGTAATAATCAATTCACAACCAGTCACTGAACTGTATGAGAGCCAAAGTCACAATGTGATTGATATTGATTACATCAAGGTAGCCTCAGTTGAAGATAAAGAACTTGAAGAGGCTGAGAAAGAGCCATCTAGAGCTGATCTGATAAATCTTTGGTTCAAGAAGGAAGAAAAGAAAGATCAGCTGAAGATGAAGAAGAAGATGAGAAATCCAAGTGCTGGAAACTTCTCAGGAGGGATTATAAGCTGGTTCTTTGACAAAGAACTGCAGCTATTTATCTTGAAAAGAAGAGATGGCCTTCGATACTTGAGGCGAACACTGAGAGCGTTCAACTCACTGCCCAAGATTGAAGTAAAGGAGCTTGCTTGGAAAGAATTAATCAATATAGGTAATGACCAGTACGCTGAGGTTGTGGCAAGAATCATAAGGAAAGAAGGAAGATCTGGGAAATTTGAGCGACTCAAGCCAAGGACCGGAAAGAGGGTCGAGGATCAGTCAAGAATAGATCCTCATACAGGTAGGCCATGGGTCAGGATGGAATACAAACCTGTGAGGTGTCTAAAGAAAGTCCCAATGAAACCAATGCCACAGAACGTTTTGAGCAACATGAAGTGGTGGTACCTAGAGATTGACACTGCTGAAGCTACCATGGAGGATCAAGACGAGCAGGTCATTTTGAAGGTATATGATCCACTGCATTTGATAAACCTATCAAAGGACGACCTGAAGAAGCTTCATGATCAGCCTATCTTCTTTACTGAACCATGGAGATCTGAAGCCAGGAAGTTCCAAAAGGTAGTTAAAGTTTGTATAGATGCTGGATTATATGCAGATAGTAATATATATAGCTCTAGTACTTAAATTTGATGTAATGTAGATAATTAGAAGCTATCGTCAAGGGGGAGTCTGTTGGTACACCTTGTGTGACGATAGCAGTCTAATCGATCTGCATTATGGTTTAGGTAATATTCTGAGTATTAACCAGTATTTTGATATATATGTTTAATATGTGTTTGTCTGTTATTGATTGTGTGTTTGAACTTGATGTAACATATTACAAGAAGTTTAAACATAAAGGTCAAAGATTAACTCAAGCATAAGTTAAAACATAAGTTTCATCACTTAAGTGTTTAAGTGTATTGGCTAGATTCGAATAGGTAAAGGAAGACATTCGAATCTGTGATAGATTCGAATGTATCCTTAGATTCGAATGGGCTAGATTCGAGTCTGTCAGATGGACAGATTCGAATGGGCCTTAGGCCAGATTCGAGGTTGGCCCACAACAGACTCGAATCAGGGTCTATAATTAGGGATAGACTCGAATGATTAAGTGACTTTTTGCAGAATTCGTGAGGAATTGAGCAAGAGGCGATCTCGAGTTTATCAGCTAGGTGAGTGCCGTTTCGGAGAGAATTAGTACGTAGGATCGTTCGTGTGTCGTTCGTTCAGCGTCTAATAGTCTCCGTGTTTCCGTTGGTTGAGAGTTGTCCGTCTAACCGTCAACGAGGATTCCGCACTCGTTAACGGATCCGCGTCTAGATAGATCTTGCAGTCGTAGACCTTACAGCTGTTAATTATGTTTTTTTGCATATCAACATATCATTTTTACTTGATGTTTAATGGTATAATTATATAAGATCTTTAATTGTCTAAATGATTCAGGTTGCGAATGATTCATGCAGCTTCTATACTCGCAATTGCGGTATATGTAGAATTATGTTAATAGTTGTTTGTGTCGCTTATAAGTTATTGTATCCAATATAATGTTTTAACACTTTACTTTGATGAAGTAACAGCATCAAGAAATAAAGGAAAGCTTTAAGTGTGTGTTAAAGTGGAGTTTTTGTGAAGGCATCGTCGAGAAAACATACTCCTTACTCGTTACAGGTAACACATTAAACTATACATAGATGAAATTACGTAAGAGATTTAGTTAAATTATGATTTTTGACACTCAGAATTTTAACTCTGTTATGAGGGCTTCTTCCTCGCTCCTCACTGGAAGTCCAACTTTTGGAGCAAATATTTAACACAATGTTAGGGACTTAGATCTATGGACTGATAATTATTAGTGTGATAATAGTATTAACGACAGACCATAAAAAGGATTTGGTAGTTTACTATAACAAGTAATAGAAGGTGACTATGCTCGTTTTGTGCGCCTTCCAACTCTGTATCGATTTTCAAGGATATGTCTAGTGCTTTCACCGAGTGTGTCAGCGCACCACTGCATACATGAACAAATCAGACTGTAAATTGTAATGCTTTTTTTAGAGATTCTGCTAATCTTGTTAGAGATTCTGTTATTTATAAAACATTGTTACAGAAAGAAAAAAAACTCCAGTTTGCCCAATCTTGTGTACTGTTTCCAAGGTAACATTCCCAGAATAACAATCACAAAGGTATAAAAGGATGCCATTGTCTCAAAGTCTGGTGATGTATAGTTTAGTTAAAGAAACTAAACTTCAGCATGACTAATTATTAATGCTGATTGTGTTCTTTTTTCCTTTTGAAACCGTCAAGAAACTCATATACACACCCATCTCTCAAAGAGATCTGAATTCACAAACTCAGGATTAATGCTCATACTGTTATGCCTATGTCTGTTCATTTAAGAGTTAATTTCTAATTTCCAGATTCATATTTTAGTGAATGCAATTGAAGGGAAAATCAAGTATATGTCTCCTATGATGGCAATGATGAAAGCCGGACACAAATGAAATGGAATTTTGATATAGTAATAGCTTTAACTTGTTTCTATTGTTCCAATAATGTTTAGAAGCTAATATGCTAGAACTCTAAATGATTTTGTTTAGAATTTATTGTGATGAAATTTTTATGCTTATTCTTAACAAAAAATTTTTTGTTTCAGGTTGATGATCATAGGATTTTTTTTTTCAAGAAAATTGCAAGGATTTAAACATCAAGAATGATTTGACCGTCGAGAATTTTCATTAGCTACTTTCTTGTTGTATAGTTACAAGTTTTGTAATAATGTGTTACAAATATTGAACTTTGATGTTACTTTTCATCAAATCAAATATGATTTAAGTAATGAAATTACTTTTTTGTATACATTATGTAATTTTTAATTGCCTTTAGTATATGCAATATAATTAAATAAATAAAATATAATATTAATTATAACTTAGTCTTTAGTGATTGAAAGTTTTAGTCACTAGAAGTCCTTTTTGACGTATTCAGCCTAAAACATTCAGTAAGTAAAACAACCTTTACTGACTAAAATACTAGTGTAAGTAAAAGAGGGTGAATTCACAAAATTTGTAAAGCACCTTATACCTACTAAAAACATTAGTCACTAAAGGTAATGACCTTTCCTGACTGAAAATATGTGACACCAAATACTTTTAGTGAAGGCGTCCTTAGTGACTAATTTTTTTTTTAGAAGGAAAAGGCCTAAGTGCATTTAGTGAATAAAATTGGACTTTTACTGACACTTTTTTATAGTCATTAAAAGGCTTATTTCTTGTAGTGATCATAATCCAGGAAATACAAACCAGTTCATGCATTCATGTTTTCTTCATAATACATTTCATATATTCTATATAAAAAATGATTTAACTGCTGCAGCAATAACAATATTCTATATAAAATATATGCATTTTATGTAGAATACCATATATTCTAAATAGAAGATGTATTCTATATATTCGTACGTAAATCTAGGTACATTCTCATAATTCAAAAAACACAAACCAGTTCATGCAAGCCTGTCGTAACACACGGACAATTTCCATATTGTTAACATCAAATTTCTGATGAAAATACATATTCAGGCTTTTAGCAATATGTTACTTAAATTTTATATAATAATACTATAAGTAGTCATTTATTTAAAGATTTCGCTTAAAATTACAATTTTATGAAGTATAAAATATATAAAATGATTTCCACGGTAAACAATAATAAAAAACTATGCGAGCATACATAGATTATTATTTTATGATGTAAATCCAAAGTTAATGTACTTTTTCTTTTAATTATCTTTCTGAAATTAATAGTATATGCATGTATTATTGCATCTCAAATCCAAGATGTGGGTACTCCTCACATCACTTGTTATATTAATTAATTTCTTAATTTAGCTTTTATAAACGACTTTAAGATGTCTTTAATTGAATTTTGGTAATAAATCCAAGCAAACATTCGTTACATTCGGCATCCTTCCAAGTTCCAACATCAATGACATAACTTGCCTTTATACACCATGGTCAATTGGGCCATACAATGATATAACTTGCTTCCAACATCAACAACATAACGATGATTGGTTCGTTAGAATACGAGATAATTAATGGAATCCGAATATATATGTCATAAATATTTTGTAAATTCCATGAATATACAAGTTTTTTTGGATTAATTTTTCCACTCTTTTTTGTCTGATAAGTCTTTTACCCATTTTAAACTCACAAAATTAATGGTTTCTTCAAAATAAGTTACAACCAACATGTTCAATTGGTTACATTTGCTAATGTGGATTTTATAATTTATATTTTTTCCGATTAAGGTGTTGTTTGATTGCATAATAGGTAAATTGTCTGATGTCTGATTCCACTTCTGATTGATGAGAGGTGGCTTTGATAAGAAGATACCGAGGTCTCATAAGAGAATTAAATAAGTCTGTTTGTTTTATGAATTATCTGATTGTGTTATTTTTATTAATTTTACATATTCATTCTAAAAACCGAATAGATATCATTGATTAAAGTCAAGTATCAAGTAACAATAATATCATTAATCAAAGTGATTCAATCAAACCCTTTAAAAAGATTTGTTGAGAATGTAATTTTGTTTATGAATGTTAAAGTGGAGGGGCCTGTTTGTAACACTAGTTAGTTGTTCATAATCATTCCCATATTGTATTGCAATAACTCTCAATATTAATCATTCGGTTATACTTGATTCAATCTGTTATTGTTGTTCATCTTGATTTCGTATTAGATTTTGGTACTATCAGTGGGTATCAGAGCCTGATTATGGAAATTTTTTGAGTGATTAATTCCATTTTTTCATCGATTTACCGAGTTTTTTCTCGAAAAAGTTCCAAATCTGAAAAGCTCATAGGGTTTTTGATTCTCTAGGTGTTTGAATCTGGAAATTTGATTGAGTCTCTCGCTTTAAAAGACGAATCAATTGATATAAGTTTCAAATCTCATCTCCTAACACATAGAATTAATTGAAGAATTTTGATTTTTTGAAAAAAGTGTGAATTCTTGATGTTTTTGGTCGATTTTGGATTTTTCATCGAGAATTGGCCAAAGTGATGTCACAAAAAGTGTTTCTGTACTAAATCCGAGTTTTCGTTGCGAATTTCAAATCAATTGGTGAATGTTTTGTCAAATTCAGTGGATCTAGACTTGGATTTCATAAGAAAAGGTTTAATCTCGGGCTAAGCTGACTTTTCAGTGTTGTTGGAAACTTACAAAGTATCATTCAGATTTGACTCCATTTTATTCGAATTTTACTGTGTCTTCTGCGAGATTTACATCAAAGACTTCAAGATTTATTCATAAATACTCGAAGTTCATCATCAATCATTCGCATTTCACTCCACAATCTTTGAAATTTATCTGAGTTAATTCGAGTTTTACTCAATGTTATTCGAATTTTATCAAAGACTTCGAGATTCATCCCATGGACTTCAAATTTTATTCCATTCAATTCGACATTCATTTCATTTCCTTCGATATTTATTCTATTCTACCCGAGATTCAGTCTATTCTCT
This sequence comes from Centrapalus pauciflorus, assembly GCA_020465985.1. NCBI lineage: Eukaryota > Viridiplantae > Streptophyta > Magnoliopsida > Asterales > Asteraceae > Centrapalus > Centrapalus pauciflorus. The sequence continues at coordinate 98,584 of JAANYP010004308.1, forward strand.
TGGAATTTCAGTACATTCACTTCGAAATTCAGTATATTCTCTTCGAGATTGAGTTCATTCACTTTGAGTTTAGTCCATTCAATTTGATATTAAGTTCATTCTCTTCAAGTTTTAGTACATTCACTTCGAGATTCATCTCATTCATTTTGAGATTTACACTTCGATATCCGAAGTTCACTTAGATTTCACTAAAAGGTCTTGGAAGATCAAAATCTTTGATCAAGATGTCTAAATATGCTTTTGCAATAGGAACAGAAACCCAACCTCCAATTCTTTACGAAGGTGAATACGTTCAATGGAGGGAGAAGTTTCTAGAATTCATTAGCTTTCAAGACTTAGCTGATGAGATGCTAAAATCAATGACGGATGCCCCAACAGAGTTCTATGTACAAAACCTGTAGTTACAAATGGGAACCCTCCAATTCTACAACGAAAAGAAGAGGTAACAAATGCAAATCTGTTTGAGGCTCAGAAAAGAAGGAATCTTGGAGACAAGACTACGAGGAAGTTTTTGCTACTGTCTATTCCTAATGACATTTACATAAGTGTCACGAACAATACAACTGCCAAATCCATCTGGGATGAGGTATGCAAATTGATGAGAGGTTCTGACAAAGCTGCAACTAACAGCAAAAGAAACAATCTGGTAACGTTTGAGAATTTTCAGGCCAGAGAAGGAGAATTATTGGAGAATACCTACTACAGGTTTGTAAACCTTGTCAGTGAGATCAAGAGGAACGGAGTAGCAAAATCAAACGTAGACATTAACGTCAAGTTCTTGAATGTTCTCAACCCTGAGTGGGAAAAATATTCGATGATTTATCCAACAGACCAAAGACATAGATGAGATGGATATACATATGGTCTTTGAGAATCTGAATAACTATCAAGAGGTCGTTTTACAAAAAGTATCTGACAAAAATCAAGCTGAAACGGCAACATCGATTGGCTCTCCTAGCTGATAAGAAATACAAATACAAGTCAAAGAAGGAGAAGCTAGTCCTTGTTAAGAAGTTCATCTGAATCTGAATCATCCGACTCTTTTGCAGACTATGAGATTGAAGAGGTGAAAAAGCAAATGGACCTGCTGACAAAAGCTTTTCAGAAAAAGTTTTATCGCAAACCGATGAAAAACAAGCTGCGATACAAAACTGGATCGAGGAAGTATGATAAGCGCAAGAAATATGAAAAATCTGGGGAGAGTAGTGGAAAGAAGCGTGAGAAATACTACAAGAAAATGAAATTTGTGCAAAAATATGAAGAGACAAAATGCTATAATTACGGCAAGCCAGACCACTTTGCCAGGGAATGCAGAAAGCCTGTGGTAAAGAATTCAGAGTACTACAACAGAAAGGATTTGCTGGCAAAACAAAAGGAAGCTGGGAAAGCACTCATGGTTGAAGATGATCATTTGCTTCAACTCTTCGATGATGAGGATATTCTAGATGTAGACGCGCACATTTGCTTTAGATCTAAAACATTTCAAAACGTCTCAGAGTCTGAGAAAAGCGAGTCAGCCATGCTTGCTGAAGATGAAATATGGGTTGGGCTGACTGATCAGGAAGAGGAGAATACAAAAGCTGAGGATACAGATTCAGAAAATGAGCTGAGAGAAGATGTCATGCTAATGGCTACTGGAGGAGAAGGTTGCAGTAAAGCAAATGAGGATGATGGATTAGTATCTGAAAATTCTGACAATTCTGAGACCCCTAAGGTAGACTCTTATCCTGACTCAGATAATGATAACTTCTTTGAGCTTGAAAATAAGTTAATGCAAATGGCTTGTATGCTTAAGCGTTTAGAAAAATCATTAAAAGCCGAGAAAAAGAATGCCCAATCTTTGGAAAATAAATTAAGAAATGACCATGAACTGGTTTTATAATTTTCCAAAGATAAGGCATTCGCTTTGCAATCTGTTCCCGTTATGGAAGAAAAGTTCAACAAACTTCAACTAGAGAATGAGAAACTAAGTAACACTATTAATGACATAAATGAAAAACTTAAATTAGTTGAATTAGAATATGTCACTTGTTCTATAAAATACAATTCAACATTTGAAGAAAGAACTAAGCTTTATAAAAGAATCAAAATCCTAGAAGATAATTCTTAAAAAGAGGTCAAACAGATCCAACAATTCACTTAAATCAACCAAAAGATACCAATTTTTACAATTCAAAAGCAGGTATTGGTTGTGAAATCTTAAGAATCTTACGAAAGAAATTTCGTGTTCTCTAATGTTATATGATGCAAGATACATGAATATAGGATTAAAAATGGTCTTTCTAAAAGCTTCTGAGGAAGTGGAATCGGGAGAAGATCTGAAAAGATTGAAAGATGAAAAAATGCAAATTAATTTGGATTATAACCTTCTAAATGAAAGTTAAAAGAATCCACCAAAACCAGCAGATCCAATTCACACATATTATGATGAGGATCTTTCTGAATATACAATTTGGCCTCAAAAGTCTTAGATTCCTAATTCAGTTCTTGAGAAGATAAACTCTGATTTTGAATTGAAAATTAAAACTTTTGTGGAATAAAAAGTGAAGCTCCAGGAAATAATTCAAGATTTAGAAAATAAAAGTTGAAGAACAACTTGGACTAGCATCTCAACCTGTTCAGAAATCTTTAGAATCCGCAACTTCTACTATTGCTGAAACAATTAATTCTGAAAAAGAATTTGATTAATTCATGAACTCTAAGGGTTATCCTCTAGATGAATTTTTTTGACAAGATTGATAACTTTGTTAAACCTCTACATGACAAAAAACTGTTAAAACTAAGGGACAAGTTGGTATCTTGAAACAAGAACCTACAACTCTCAAAGTTGAATCAGTTTCAACAACTGTTTTGAAACGTAAGGATAAAGACACAACTCATGGTAAGAAACTTTTACAGAATAATTTTCATTCCAATTTGACTAATTTCAGTTCTTCATTCATGTCAGATAATTTTGGGAAAAGAACATCAAAGCAAGTATGGAGAAAGAAGCAGATTGAAAAGAAAAAGGAGAGTGAACGAAAAGAGAGGAAGAAAAAGGAGTGTAGTATTACATATAGGAATAGTTCTTTAATGAAAAAAGTCTGTAATAGATTATATAGTTGCTAAATCCTGTAATAAGTACTCCTGTGCTGATCAGTTGTCTTTGAACTCCTTTGATCATAATGCTTTACGTGCAAAATCTTTGTTTATGTCTAATGTGTATATGTGGAAAGCAAAGAACAAGGTTCCTATGTCTAGACAGCAATGGGCCCAAAAAAATCAACTTCAAAATCAGTTCCCTAAAGAACTGTTCAAAAGTGGATACCCAAGAAAACAGTCAAGAATTGGGTTCCTAAAGTTCAGATTGCTACTGATTATGTAATTGACATTGCACCTCGTGATTTACATAACTCTACAGGACACATGTTAAAGTGAGTACCTCACTGTTTAATGTGATTTGTAGGTAAATCACGTTTGGTACCTTGACTCCGGATGCTCCAAGAACATGATCGGACAAAGAGACACCCTCACGAATTTTGTTGATATATTTTGTAGGACAGTTAGATTTGGTAATGATCAGTTCTGTCCGATCAGAGGCTATGAGAGCTTGGAGGATGACAAAATCACTATCCAAAAGGTATTCTATTTAGATGGTCTTGGTCATAATCTGTTTAGCATAGGACAGTTGTGCGATAAGAGGTTAGAAGTCAATTTTAAGGCAAACAGATGTAGTATAAGATCTGGGAAAGTAAAGAAAATTCTTGCTGGAGCTAGGTAGACAAATCTGTATTCTATCAATTTGGCCAACTTAAAGATGCAAAAAGATGTTTGTTTATTGCCTAAGGCGTCTACAAAAGAATCATGGTTGTGGCATCGTCATCTTTCCCATTTGATCTGAATAACCATGCCAAAGAAGGTTTAGTCAAAGGCCTACCAAGTCTCAAGTTTAAGAAAGAGCAGTTATGTGCGGCGTGTGAGAAAAAAAAGATGGTCATTAGTGTTAGGCACAAAAAGTGGTCATTAGTGTTAGGCACAAAAAGGCCTCAGTCAAACCTGTTCTACATCTGAGGGGGAGATTTATAATCAAACCTGTTGATGCATTTGAAGGTTGAATTTAAGGCCTGTTATATGCCTCATTGAAACCTGAAAATGATTTGCAATATCAGTCTAAAGCTGTTCTATATGTTGCATGTGTTGCAACTAAGACAGTTTGTCCAAGCTGCTCTGTCTGCTGAACAGGCTGGACATAAACTGTCTACGCTGCTCTACACTGTTGAGCAGCTTGGGCAATTTTAAAGTGTTCTGTTCTTTGTGAACAGAACCTGTTCTTTGTGAACAGGCTAAACACTTTATGGAATATGTTTCCAAGTCATCATGTATTTTTTTTGACTACAAGATCAGTTTACAAAGTCGAAGACAAAGTGGAAAACAGAACTGCTCAGCCTGCCCACGCTGTTCTGTAACATGAAGACAAAAGGTTATTTGAAAAAGGGTGACAGACCTTTTTCTTATATCAAAATAGGCCTTTACAAGGAAGAAAGACGCAAAGTTGACATTCCTAAATTAGTTAAAGGCAATGCAACAGTAGACAAAGTAAAAAGACAAAAGTTCTGCACATGTGAAGACAAGTCTGCTTTTCAGAAAAGTGCAGAAAAGGTTATGTTGTCTTTTCAACAAGACTTTTCCTTTTCATTCCGTCCAATGAAGATGTTTCTCTTAGATCCTCTAAGTGAGTATAAAAGGAAGCTTCTAAGGTCAGAAAGAAGTGTGAAGAAAGCTAAGTGCTGAAACCCAAGAGTGAACGTGCAAGTGTGCTTTTCATGCATGCAAACCTTCTGTGTAAACCAGCATCTGTGTGTATAAGCTGTTTTACATAAGCCGTTCCTTTAAGTCTTGTAAACACAGTGAGTGCTTCTTAGTGAGTGTATTCATTGTATACTAGTTTGAGTCTGTCTTAGACTAGTAAGCATACTGTTGTATCTGTCATCTCAGCTTGAACTATTCCGCATTCAAGCTTGTTTGTAATTAACAAATTGTTGATAATACATACAAACATTGAGAAAAGAGTGTCTAGTTTTTAAATTGCTGTATTCACCCCCCCTCTACAGCTTATAACTATATACTTTGGGAACCTCTCGGGACCTACAACTGGTATCAGAGCAGTTTAGAGTGTGTGTCATTCTAGATCTCTCATTCTCCCAAGTTTCCATGGACAACAGTGCTGCAAATTTTTCTTACTATGACAATGGCTCTATGGGCAAACCTCCCAAATTTAATCATCAAAACTTCTTTGGTTGGAAGTGCAGAATGATGCTCTATTTAGAGAATCTGGATGTACAACTGCCAGAGATAGTGATGGAGGGTCCCTATGTGCCAACCTCTGTTACTACCATAACTCCAGCGGTTGAAGGAGCTGCTCCTGAAATCAGGACCTTTGAGAAAGCTAAAGCTCAATGGTCTGATGAAGACAAGAGATTGGTGGCTCTGGATGCAAAGGCCAGAAACAACCTGGTCATTTCTCTCCCTGATGATGTGTTCAAGCAGGTTGAGAAAATGAAAACAGCAAAGGAGATGTGGGATACTTTGTGTACCGTCTATGATGGACCCACAATCACACTGGACAACAGGATCAACAATCTTGTTAGACAGTATGAACTCTTCTTTGCTAAACCAAAGGAGACTCTCACTGAAACCTACACCAGGTTTACTGCTCTAGTGAATGATCTCAAAGCTGTTGGGATCACCAAGGACAGTCTTACACTGGTGAATAAATTTCTGGACATTTTACCTGAAGAGTGGAACTACTTTTCAACAATCCTAAGGAACTCAGGTACTATCAGAAGTATGGATCTGGTCAATCTGTATGGATCCTTACTGAATGATGAACAGTCAAGGCAACAAAAGAGAAATGCCTTGGAAATGTCCAGAAGAGGTGCAGCCTTTGTGGCTAATGTGAGACAGCCTGTAAATCAGGTGAGTGATGTGTTCATTCAACCTGATCAACAGGATGATGAAAAGGAGGAGGTGTCAGACGAAGAAGATGCTGCAGATCTTGCTGAACAAGATGATGAGCAAATGATAGCCATGCTTGTCAAAAGGTTCAACAAGAAAAGGTTTGGAAGAAACATGCTGCAAGGAGGTTCAAGTGCTGGCAAAAAGAAGGCATTTGACAAATCCAAAGCTGAGTGCTTCAAGTGTGGCAAAACTGGTCACATAGCTGCTGACTGTGTGTCAAAAGCTGTTGGTCAGTCATCCAAACCCAACAAGACTAACAAGGATGATGGCTATAGGGTTAAGTACCTTATGGCCATGGCTAAGCTGAGGAAATTGGAAACCTCAGTGTCTTCCAATCGCCAAAAGGGACTTATGGCAGAGACATGTGACTGGGAGGAATCTGATTCATCATCTGATGAAGAAGATAATCAATGTCTGATGGCCAACACTGATGTCCCATCAACAAGCAGTTTCAAACAGGATATGGCTGAAGCTGAAGCCTTCAGCAGCTTAGAGAACTGGAATCCTACTATGATGTATAAGGTACAAAATTTTATGGCTTACAGTTCTGAAGAAAAAGTTAAAATGTTTGAAATCTGGCTTGTTGATTCTCAAAGGCTGCTGTTGTTGAGAAGCATTGATGCTTACTATCGGGAAATCTCTAAGCCTTAATAAAAGATGATCTTAAATAACTAAATCCAGTAAACTGGACCGTTCCATAGTTGGAAACTGAGCTTGATGAATACAAACACATCAACTCTATTTTACTGGACGAAAAGAGAGAAGAAACAGATATACAAGCATTGCCAAGCTTCAAAAGCTAGTTGACTCTTGGGCCAAATCTGCCCAAAAATAGGTCAGCCATTTGTATAAGTCAACAGCTTCCTGCCACAAATCCAAAGGCCTATCTTGGAGGGATCTGGGACACAGCAGCTTCCCTTGTTGAGCTAAGTAATCTGGATAAGAATCGATTTATCCACTCTGGTGAACTTCCAAATAATTCATGCAAAATGTGAATGGGAAAACTCATCTCAACAAACAGGTTTGTCAGGCCTCAAAATACTGACAGCTTGTGTGAACTCAGCTCAAAAGCTGATGTTGGAGTTTGTTCTCCAAGTCAGCCTGCTAAGTGCTCTGCTAGCTCACATAAGCAAAAGAAAGGAAAACATGTTCAAACCGAAGCTGTGGATGCTAAACCTGTTGACAAAACAGGTTCTGAGTCCAAAGCTGATGGTAAAAAGCGTGTTAATCCTTTTGATGCCAAACACTTTGAAAACAAGTTTTCAAAAAGTAAGCAGCCTGTTTTCAACAAGGGTAAGTCTCATGTTGAAAACAAAACTGCTGGGATTTCAAATAAGTTTTCAAATCATAGTGGTAAATTGGTTTTAAATGAAAAAAAGTTTTTCAAAACCAAACACAGTGAGTATGCTGATAGGCAGCATAAATCACAATCCAGTAGGGGCAAAGGCAAAGCCATTGCTCAAACTGAGACAACTGGGAATAAGTTTCCCAAACATGTGGAAGCTCAAAAGCTAATCAAGCTTCCTGTTTTGGACATCGTCCTCCCAAAAAGCGGAAAGAAAAAGAAGAGACAGTCAAAGCTGTGGCATTGAACTCTTCCACCCAAGCTGTTGATTCAACAAAGAATGCTTAAACCTGCCTGAAAGAAATCAACAAAAAATAGCTCAGAATGTGGTTTCTTGAAGGAGCTTTTCCTTCCAAAATCTGAAAATGAGAAATGTTACAAATCTAGGGGAGAAAGAGAACACATCTGGCCAAGGACTGGTCCTTGAAATCTCGAGGACATGAGGCCTGTGTTTTTTAATCTGTCGTTTCCTCTCAACACGTGCACAGGCAAGTGTTGGAAATGGCACAGTCTGAGAATGGTATCAAGCTGATACCATTCAGATTAGGGAATATTATTGTGGATATTTAAAATGCTATCAAACCAATGTTGATGACACTTGAAGAGTAGAGAAACTATCTCTGTGATTGAGTTCCCCTAAAAAATGAATAATTAATTCTCTTATCACTCTACAGGAAAAACAACCTTCCCAGGTTTTGGTACTTGGATAGTGCATGCTCAGGGCACATGACCTGTGTTCTTGGAAAGAATTGGCTGATTGAACTCAGGGCCTGAAAAAGGGCCAAAAGTCAACTTTGGTGACAATGTACAGGGATCCATGAGGGATTGGAACTTCTTAAAGCTGGTGCCTGCAGGTGTTCAAAAGAGAGCCTCTGTGTTGGGCTAAAACATAAACCTTGTTAGCATAAGCCCAAATATGTGATGCTGGTGGCTACACAGGTTTAATCTTTGATGAGCACGCTGGGTTACATATGGCTTCCCAAGCAAAGTTTGTGCTATGTGCTCAACGAAAGAAAGGTGTATTGTTGTGGATATGCCTTTCTGCTGACCCCCCAACTGCAACCTGTTTTCTCACACGAACACATGTTGATCTAAAAACTGGCTATGCACAGCTAGACGACTTGTCACATCTTGAAATTCAAGAACATCACCAAACTCTGTAAGAAAGGTTGGTGACAGGTTTAACCTTCTATGAATTTTGATACGGATAGATTATTGCAAGCTTGTGAAAAAGGGCAAGGCAGAGAATAAAACATCTTTTAAATCCAAACCTAATTTCCTCTATTGATACTCACTCTTCTAATCAATTGAATTGTTTTGGACCTGTTAATGTCCCAAGTCTTAGGAGGAAGAAGAAGATACACTTCTTGTCATGGATTGATGAGTTCTCCAGGTACACATGGGGCTCTTTCTGAAGCGATCAAAGGAGAGGCTGCTAGAGAGATTATTGGATTTGTCAAAAAGATTGGAACTTGCTGAACTCTGCCCAAGTTAAATCAGCTTCACGAAGTGATCATGGTAACTGAATCAGAACACAGTACACTTGAAGATTCGGTGGAAGAGGAAGAAAGTATCACTCAAAACTTTCAGCAGTTAGTAGGAACGTTTAAGAACCCTCAACAAAATGGAGGTTGCCTGAAAGGGAGAAGACGAAACCGAACTCTCATTGAAGCTGCCAGAACCATGCGTGTGCATCAGGTTTACCTTACTATTTTGGGCTGAAGCTTGTTATACACGCCCTGCTTCACCCAAAACAGATCTAGGTGGTTGAAACGGTTCAAAAGACTCCCTATGACTGCTCAAAGGCGAGAAATCGACAAGCCAAAATGTCAGTTATTTCCATGTTGTTTGGATTGTCCCTGTTTAATCTGAATCCAAAGGGACAGATGTCCAAAATTTGAAACCTAACACTGATGAAGGTCTGTGTTTGTTGCGCTACTCTGCTATCTCCATAGCCTACAGGGGTATACAACAACAAAAGAAGGGTGATAGATGAATCTATCAATGTCACCTTTTGAAGAGTCCAAGACTGCCTCCACCCAAGCTGTTCCTGAAATCAGTTTCAGTGAGGACATAACTTTGATGATCTGATGCATTCAATCCATGAAGAGACTCAAAAGCTTCCACTACCCCCCAGTGTGGAATTGTGCTAATCTGATGGTACATGATGCTGATTATGGTCCAATACACCGTGTGCATAAGGTACTGACTTAATTACAACGCCCTGTCCAGAAACATATCACTGCTGATTTTCCCAGTTCC
>JAANYP010004309.1:0-52870 GCA_020465985.1 Centrapalus pauciflorus
AAGATGAAATGCTCTGAGAGAAATATATCACTGCAAATTTCTTTCTTCAACAACAACAAAAACCTCCATCTCATTTGGTTTTTATAACCAAGGAGACTTTGGGAAAATTACATAACAGGTCCTTGGACTTTAAACATTACAAAAACAAATACATAACTAGAAATTAAATTATTACAAACAAAAGATATTAACTAGAAATTGAAATAAATATGTCTAACAATTCTCCCCCTATTTCAATTCTAGCTAACACTTCAAAAACTTCACATGTCTTGCCTCAGCTGAAGATAGACCTCAAATCGTCTAATGTATTCTCGGAGGGTTAAACGATCGTCAATCAGCTCAATACCTCTCCTTATCTCATTGTTTTCTTCAAGAGGAAGACGAAGTGAAGAAGGCAAGCTACTGTCTTGTTCAAGATGCTCATGAAGGCCACTTCTGATCAGTCTCAATGTACCATCTGAAAAGGCAACTATTTCTTCGAATCTCATGAAGCACTTTTCATTCTTGATGTTGCAGAACACAACTCCATGTTCAGGCTTTAGAAGAACCTTAAATTGAGGGTGTTGGTGAATTTGTGGAAACTCATATCGAGGAGCTGTCAGACCTACACGACTACTCAGGTTTTCTACTGCCATTTGGAAATCTTTGACAATCATGGACACGGAGATGCGACGCATACATCGGAGAATCGCCATTATAGCACAAATGTGTGGCTTACTTGGCCTTGCCTTTTTTAGACGAAGAAACAACCACTCAAGATCGTCGAATTCAAGATTATCCAGATCTGGCTCACCAAACATAGACACATCATCGTTTTCTCGAACAACAGTAAATGATGGAGACCAGATTTTGGAAATCTTGTGGCATGAAATATCTTTGATCTTTTTAATTCGAACATTAGACTTGACTCTTTGTATATCTTGAGGATAACGAAGCATCACGACTTCATACTCCATTTGCTCAGACCTTCGACGTTCATCGAGCCTCAGTAGCCACCTTTTAGAGATCTTCCCAACCGATTCCTTAGAGAACATAAAGTCTAAATGGTGTTCAAGGAATGGATAGAGAAGATTTTCATCATACATCTTTTTGATGTACTTCTTTCTCTCTCTCTCTTCTTGTGTCTCTTTCTTTCAGCCTGATTTGTGCGTTCAGTTGGCTCTGGAGAAACACGAAGGTATTCATGGGCCTTTTCAACTGTCATGGCTCTCCATTTTTCCTTTTCTGAATCAAAGAGACCCCCATCGACCAATGCATCAACCCATTCTGCTTCTTTTTCAGCAAGCTGTTCTTCAGTGAAGGTTGGAGCTGAAGAAGATTGTCCTACCTCTGAAGAAACAAAGAATTCTCTAATCCTTCCTGACTTAAGTTTTGTTCGGACGATTCTTTCTTCAAAGGCATCGACTGTTGTGGCACGGTTCACTGATGGAATGGGAGAAGTCATGGATTCAGTTGGTTTTTCAGATGGAATTTCTTCTTTGGGAATCAGGAGATCATCATCGGAGTCATCTGAGAATATTTCAATAATATCATGACCGGATGGATTCAGAGACGATTCAGATGGCTCAAAAACTATCATAGCACGAGACATATCTTGAATGTTATGAGCTTCAGACTCTGTGACCTTTTCTAAACCCTCTGAACTCTGATCTTCCCCTATGACAGCTGAAAATTGCCTTTCACTTACTATGGCAGCCTCAGCAGGTGTAGATACCCGCTGCCTTTTCTCCCCCTCAGGAGGACCCTCATCCTCAGGGTCATCATGACGACGTTTAAGTCCTTGGGCAGCGGGCCTGCAAGATTGTTCCAGGCTAGCCAAACTCTGTTGCATAACGGATAACTGGGACTGTAACTCTTTAAACTTTGATTCCAGCGATGAGTACAGTTGAACCAGTGAAACTGTAGCCGCCTCGACCTGAGAACTGATAAGAGTGTAGATTTCTGCACGGAAGGCTCTCAGATCGGATTTCGTGACAAGATCATCACTGTGGACTGGTACGGGAGAAGGAGGAACCTGTCCTGGAGGCGGCACCGAGGAGGAGGCTGGATCCTTACCCTTCAGAAGACGAAGCATAGACCCAAACTGCTCCTCCTGGTATGCCTTTAGAGCATCCAGGTCTGCTCGTGTAACCCGGGGTTCACGTAGATCCCTCGTTTCCACCTCAGGTGTAGTACCTGGTGTCCAGCTGTCACAGTTGGCATAACGTTAGCTGTGGCTGGAATTCCTTCCGTTATTTCCGCCACACTTGTGGTGTGAGCGGATCCAGAAGTTCCGGATGTCACAAAGACATCAGATGATGCAGCAGGTGTCCTAAAGTGTGTATAATGACGTGTGGGACTAAGCGTGCTCATCAAAGACGGTGACGATCGGGGTGGGGATCGTCGGATTTCAACACCTCCTGTCTCCAAATGAGACAGTGGTGGCATATGTGGAATTTCCCCGTGCGCAATTGAAACACTGGTCTGTTGAGAGACCAGTGAGTGGCTAGGGTGGGGTGTGCAATCGGCCATTGGGCTAATGGCCTTAGACTGACTTGCCCGGATTTGTCTTTGTTGGGCTTCACCCTCAGCACTCTCTAACCTCTCGGCGCTCCCTGATAGATTGTCTCTCGGACTCGGAAGCATAAAGTCCATCATAGCCTCACGCTCAGATTCAAAAAGTATCTCTGCTGCAGTTAAGTCTTCTACCGCTCCTTCAGAAGTTGGGATATTAAAAGGAATATGTTCAGCGATAGGACTTGATCGATCTTCTGCTGTGTGCACCGGTTGGGACTCCATATTCGGGGATGGACCAGGTGCGGGAATATCATGAGCTTTCTTTGATCTGATGGCCCGTCTTGGCTTTGTAGCTAGTTGCTGTATTTGAGACGGTGCAACAACTGCTTCTTCTTCAGGTGTAACTTCCAGCCCGGCTCCCTCAATTACTTCTACTCTTTCTATTTCCATCCCGGCTCCCTCAGCTCCCTCTACTCTCTCTATGACCAGACCGACTCCCTCAGCTACTCCTACGCTCTCGACTTCCATCCTGACTTCCTCAGCACTTTCAGAACTATCAGAACCATCATCTCCCCCTGCGCCCTCAGAACTCACAGAATTCTCACTCCTACCAGCTTGGAAGGCTGTCCCGGTGCTGGGGCAGCCATAGCTGGATAATTAAGGCCTAGATACTCTCTTATACGAGTGCTCGATTGATCAGCATACGCTAAGAGTTCTTGCGGGAGAGGACGAATCACAATGCCTTGTTGAACGGGATGTGGCTTCAGAAATCCCAAGGAGTAGATGGGATAAATCGGATTCTTGAGTCTTGGAAAAATCGTCCTTGGATGTGTGTCCATGAAATATCTGACAAAGAGTTGGAAGAATCTTTGGAAAGGAATGTATCTTTTCTTCTTTTTGTCATTAGCTTTATCTTGAATATATTCACTGATTTCTTCCCAGACAAAGTTACCGTAGTCAAAATGACGATCAAATACAAACGAGTGAAACATTCGAAGCGTAGCCACACTTCCAGCGTCATGGCCAGATGTTTTCCCTGTCATGCACTTGGTCCGGATATTCCAGATGACGAACCATAGACCCTGAAGACCTTTGGTTTTGAATTGAGAGATTCTTGATAAAGGACCATGATATCCCATGCTAAGAATGTCTGTACATAACGTATCGACTTCCACCAGAGGATCAAAATCGAGTTTGCCTTGGATTGCATTTTCAGTGGGAAGCCGCAAGATGTTGCGCAGCATGGGAAGGGAAAGTGTAACAGTCAGATTGTCGATCTTGGTTTGAAATAAATCTTCGCCATTTAGAGTAATAATTTCCAAATAATGCCAGAACTGCTGAAGATAGATTTTCGGAACAGATTCAGCAGCAGTCAAAGCATAATTGATCCGGTGGCCCTGAATGATGTCATAAACTTTGAAGAAAGACTCGGGGTCTAACTTCCAGTTGTTTGCTAAATGGGAGACCCAAAGATCGGAGTCCAACAACTGATATGCTTGAGCAGCCATTTGAATTCTGTTGAAAAGAATAAGAATTGGTTAACAAACAGAATAGATACAAATGACAGTTAGTAGATAAGGGATAAGGAGTTAGATAACTACGGATGAAACAGTTCGAGCAGCTTCCACTAGTGTTCGGTTTCGTCTTTCGACAATCCCGTTTTGTTGTGGAGTCCTTGCAGCGGAATATTGATGATGAATGCCTTTTGATTTCAGGAAAGTTTCAAGAACCGAATTCTTGAATTCTGTGCCTTGATCTGTTCTGATGAATTGGACAGCTGACTGCAACTTTGTCTCAACAAGTTTGATTAAATCAATGATATGTTGAGGAGCCTCATCTTTGGTTCGCAAGAATCGAACATATGTGTATCGAGAATAGTCATCCACGACAACCAACACATAGCACTTTCCGTTGATACTTTGGATCCTCATTGGTCCACATAAGTCCATGTGGAGGAGCTCTAACGGCCTTTTGGATGTGGGTTCGGGTTTGGGTTTATGTGCTGCTCTTTTCATTTTTCCTTTTTCACATGCTCCGCAAAGATGATCTTTGTCGTACCGGAGCACTGGCAGACCTCTGACAAGACTTTTTGAGACCAGTTTATTAATATTGTCAAAGTTGAGGTGAGATAAGCGACGGTGCCACAACCAAGAGTCTTTTGTTGAAGCCTTGGAGAGTAGGCAAATGCTTTCTTTCAGTTTGAGTTTTGCCAGATCGATGGTATACAAGTTTGAGTTACGGAATCCTGACAGCAATTCATTTCCCGAATCATTTCTCACACTACATTTTGTGGCTTTAAAGTTCACCTCGAGACCCTTATCACAAAATTGTCCTATGCTAAAGAGATTGTGTCCCAATCCCGGTACATAGTTCACATGTTGGATGATGAGATTTTCTGAAACTAAATCTCCATGACCAACGATTGGTAAATGATTGTCATTCCCAAATCTAACTGAGCCGCACTGTTCCTCGACATAGTTAGACAATAACTCAACTCTACCGGTCATGTGACGAGAGCATCCCGAATCCATTACCCATGTTGTTTTTATCTGTCATTGAAATCAGATAAGTAACAACATACAACTCCTGTCTATCACTAACCGTGTTCTAAACTGGCATGTCCAGAAAACTTGTACGGTTAAAGGCGGGTCCTGAACTGAGTGCACAGGAACCATTCTGCATAAGATCAATCAGACACTACGGGAACTCATTGAAGAATGGGGGTTTTCAGGTTAGCACAGGATGGAATTCCAGTTATATGTAACAGAATATTTGCAGGAACCCATTTTTTATTAGTGTCAGTATTTGATGCAGAAATCTTTGGGACCCATTTGAATATTGGACTTTTGGATTTTGTATCAACTATGGGTTGTTTGGGGCCCTCAGAATTGGTCTGTTCAACAGGCCTTTTCTTTGTCCAGACTTTGGTGCATTTGATTTCCTTTGATTTTACATGACATTTTCAAGTTTTGAATTATTCTTTTCAGGAACAAAAGAACATGAAGTAGATAAACATGAACCAACAAGGTTTTTCATTACAGAACAATGTTTTGAAAGTCGGTTTACATTCATGTTTTTCCCTACTACATTTAATCTACTTCTTGAAATAGAATTGTCGGAAATGACATGCAATGGCACAAATGCCTTCTTGAAAAATGAAGCTTGCTTGACTGCTCTTTGGGAATCATTCAGATGATCTGTAACATCAGACAATTTTGAATCAGTTACATGTGAACTCTTAGAATGAGAAGAAATTCGTGAGTGAGTGAGTTTCACGGAATACTTGTGATTCTTTGTAGAAGAATGTCTAGTATCCTTTGAAACTCTGGTTTTAAGATTTGTTGAACACTCACCTTTGAGAATTCTTGGAGGAATTTCAAATATTTCTTTGCCTTTTGCAACATTTGGTAAAGCGGTGTTTTTGGTAATTTTACCTGACACTGCTAAAACCTTTGCTTTTGATTTATTGGAGAGAGTGGAGAGTTTGATTTGTTTCAGTTGACAGATTTCATTTTCCAAATCCTTGATGATAGATAGGTATGAAGCCAGGTCATCATCATTGGATTTGAGTTGAATTTTAAAATTTTGTTCTTTGATTAAGAACAATTTCCTCTCTTTTTCAAAAACGATTCTTTGATCATTCGCCAATTCTACCGAAGGTTGGGTGAGAAAGGAGTAAATGTGAAATTGTAAGTCTGAGAGAAAACCTTGATACACGGTGACCAAAACTGTTTGTTCAAAACCTTTGCAAATACAATTCTCCTCACCTTTCAAAATATGTTTTTCAAGACGTGTGATTTGATTTTGAAGAATGAAGGTGGGAATGTAGGAATGAGATGTAGATGCAACATGTTTAGCATCCATTTCCGACTTTGAGTAACTATGTATGTAGTCATCCGATAGAGTGGGTTCTCTAGTGGAATAACTGTCATTTAGTCGCTCATAGCCAAAAGATGTATGCTCGTTTTCACAAAGTTTTCGTTTGGAATCTTCCTCATTTAAGGCATCTTCCGTTGAACGATGGAAAACTGCCTTGAAACCATGTCCCATGTAATTGTGATCATACAAGGTAGGTGAAGTGTTTAATACCTTGTTAAGAATTTTGGGATTTTCATACCCAATACCTTCCTTAGAATGATAGAAACGAGTTTCTTTCGGTTTATTCATGTGGATGGTCTGATCAGTTTGACCACGTTTCAGAAATTCATCCTCAAGGGATTTTATTTTTGCATACAACTCGACTCTTTCGTTGGAAATCATTTTGAACTTTTGTGCATTCTGAGAGTTTTCACATGAGATGGATTCAAATTTGTTTGATACTTCAGAAAGCTGAGATTTCAATGAATTGTTCTCTTCTTTAATTTTATTTGAAGTTTCAATTAAAGAATAATTCATATCATTAATCTTGACCATGTCTATCTGAATATTTGAGTTTTCACTTTTTATATTGAGCAGTTGATTATCAAAAGTGTGAGACTTTTCCTTTTCAAGCAAAAATTTCTGTTCGAGAGAATGATATTTTTCGGTTAGAAGTTTGAAATCATTGATTAATTTGAATTCAAATTCAGAATGTACCTCACTGGACTCGCCATCAGATGAGATGAAGTCTTTGTCGTTAGTCATTAGACAGGATGAGGTGGACGTCTCTTCAACCTGTTCATCATCTGAAGCATACCTTTCCTCACGTCCTTCACTCCTTTCAACTCTGGAATCCACGAGTTGTTCTTGAACCACCTGCATATCTGGCCCTAGATGACCAGAGTTGAGACTGAAGATGCCAGCCACATAACATGGGACATTGTTAGCTCCATCATTTTCATCATCAGTCTGATCGTCCATCCAATAGTCATCCTCTGCTACTAGAGCTTGACCACCCTCTTTCCTTTCAATCATTGCCAGTTTTCGACGATAGTAGTCAGCGTTTCGTTGGAAAGGTTTAACACATTCTCTGGCAAAGTGACCCAGTTCACCACACTTGTAACAGACCAGACTCTTTCCAGATTTTACATTCTTTTCTTCAGGTCTGTTCCTTTTGTCTCCTCCAGCTAGCCTCTCAATTCGTTCCTCATCAGGATTGCGATACTCATCTCGATGATTATCACGCCTCTCTTCCCTCTCTACTTTCCATTCATCTTTGTGATCCCCTCGTGGTTCCTCACGACACTCATTTCGTCTGGGTTCACGGGTATTGTTTCTCTCTTCTCTGAAACTACGATCCGTTCGCTCTTCCCTGCGCATACGCGGCCCCGTTTCATATCTCAAGTTGTTGTTGGTCTTTTTCTTAAAGAACCGCTGATTAAACTTGTTGGACAGAAAAGCTAGTTGATCACGGAGGTCTACCATTTCAGAGTCCGAGGAATTGTCAGGTTCATGGCTTGACTGACCCATTTGAGGATCTTTGTAGGAGAAAGGCATGGCTGGAGATTTGCCTTTGTTATCAGTGATCAGTGCAAGTGAATCATTCACTGGTCTGGTTCCACTTGCAGATAACGACTCAACCTTGTTTCTTATAGCTAGATGATCATCAACATCGTCTTGAAATTCTTGCAGATTTTCAAATAAGAAATGGATATTGATATCATTCAGATCATGAGTCCTCTTTACTGTGCGACATGTAGAGTTCCATTCAGGACGAAGCGAAGCAAGAAAACGAAGATTGATGTCATCCTGTGAGGTGTTGACTTTGCATTTTTTCAATTCGTTTAAAACGGAGCAAAAACGATTGTAAGTGCTTTCAAGAGTTTCTCCGTCTCGTGCCTTGAACTTAGAGAAAGCAGATTTGATATTCTCCCTTTTCATTTTGTCGCCCTTTTCAGACCCTCGCATCTGGTGAGCAACTTCATCCCACATTGCCTTGCCAGTCTCTTGACTGTCAATACTGTTGAGAATGGGCTTGGGAAAGGCTTGTAAGAGATAATTCTCTAACTGGATGTCAGCTTTGGCTCTAAGTCGTTCCTGTTCAGTCTGAGGTCCTCGTGGTTCACGAAGTTCGGGAATTGGTGGATCATTATCGGGTTTGGCAGGTATGATGGTGAAATATTCTGCAGGACCTTCTTCAAGAGATTTAAGCATTAAAGAGCCCAGATCATGCAGCGCAAGAAACCTTAGAAACCTTCTCTTCCATTGATCGTATTCTCCACGATACAGAACCGGTGGACGAATATCCGTTCCCAAAATTAGAGCCTCGTTTGCCATGTTTGATTTTGAAAGATTGATCTTAGAATTGGAAACTTGGAGATGATTTTTTTTTAATTAATTTAATAATATAAAATAAATGAAAATAAAGAAATAATTAAAAATAAAATAAAAAACTTGTAACCTGAAACAAAGATTTGGAGAAATAAAAAGATTTTGAAAAAAGAAAAAACAGACAGTGGGGTTACAGAAATCCTGGGTACTGAAACCTTGAAACCTTGGTACTGAAACCTGAGTACCGAAACCTTGGTATAGAAACCTTTGATATAGAAACCTTTGTATAGAAACCTTGGTACTGAGACTTTGGTATAGAAACCTTGGTACCGAAACCTTGGTATAGAAACTGTTATACCGAAACCTTGGTATAGAAACCTTTGTACCGAAACCTTTGATATAAAAACTTAGTACTGAAACCTTGGTACCAACCTTAGTACCGAAACCTTGAGAAGTACCGAAACCTTTTGACAAAAAAATACTCAGTACCGAAACCTTGATGAAACTATCGAAACCTTTGAGGTTTCGGTATATGTTGCTGAAACCTTTCTTATATATACCGAAACCTTGGACCTACCGAGATCTTGAAATACTACCGAAACCTTTAAAGAGGAAACCCTTTTTGCTACTTTCTGCACTTGTTTTCAAGACTGAAACTTTTTTCCAAATACAGAGACGTACTGAAACCTTTGTGGTTTCGGTATTTTCAAGATTCCAAGATTTTCAAAGTTTTTCACACAATACAAAGTTTAAATCTCAGATATAGCAGATATATGGCACAAGTATTTCAATTTCGGTGTAAATAAATTTGTTTGACACAAAAATTTTGAAATTTTTGGTCAATTTCTTTGGTACAGTACGCCTCAGTCACGAACAGATGGGTTCAACAAAAATAATTCATTTACTCCATGAAAAGGATGTTGTTTTTCACAATAAACATATTCTTGATGATTAATAACAACATACAAATGATATTTAAGCAAAAGATCAGAGATTTGGACCTTTTTGAGAAGAAGGAGATGAAAAGCAGGTTACGTTTTTTTTAACACAGCTCCAAGTTGAAATCCAATTCCAAGCTCTGATACCAAATGAAAGCTTGATTTCCCAGATATTACACAACCATGGCATATAGAGTAACACTCAAACAGATTTATCAATGAAAACACTCTATTGGGTGAAGAAGATGAAATGCTCTAGAGAATATATCATTGCAATATTTCTTTCTTCAACAACAACAAAACCTCCATCTCGTTTGGCTTTTATAACCAAAGAGACTTTGGGAAAATTACATAACAGGTCCTTGGACTTTAAACATTACAAAAACAAATACATAACTAGAAATTAAATTAATACAAACTAAAGATATTAACTAGACATTGAAATAAATATGTCTAACAAAATTAATCAAGTAATGTTATAAACTTAGGTTATATACAATCAATTCAATTCAATTCCATTCCATGAATAATAAAACTTAGGTTAAAATTAATCAAGTAATTTTATAAACTTAGGTTATATATAATAATATCAATTTCATTCCATTCCATGAATAATAAAACTTAGGTTAAAATTAATCATGTAATTTTATAAACTTATGTTATATACAATCAATTCAATTCCAATCCATTCCATAAATAATAAAACTTAGGTTAAAATAAATAAAGTAATTTTATAAACTTAGGTTATATACAATCAATTCAGTTCCATTCCATTCCACGAATAATAAAACTTAGGTTAAAATTAATCAAGTAATTTTATAACCTTAGTTTATAAAACACTTAACAGCATGAGAAAATGCACTAACAGCTTGAGAAATTGAACTAACAGCTCGAGATTTGCAAATACATAATTTCTCAATTTAACTCAAGTGAATGATAAAACTTAGGTTAAATTAATCAATTAATTTTATAAACTTAGGTTGTATACAATCAATTCAATTCAACTCCATTCAATTTCATTACATGAATAATAAAACTTAGGTTAAAATTAATCAGGTAATATTATCAACTTAGTTTATAAAACTCTTAACAGTTTGAGAAAATGCACTAACAGTTTGAGAAATTGAATTAATAGCTCGAGATTCGCTAAAACATAATTTCTCAATTTAACTCAAGTGAATAATAAAGTGTAGGTTAAAATTAATCAAGTAATGTTATAAACTTAGGTTATATACAATCAATTCAATTCCATTCCATTCCATGAATAATAAAACTCAGATTAAAATTAATCAAGTAATTTTTTAAACTTAGGTTATATATAATAATATCAATTCCATTCCATTCCATGAATAATAAAACTTAGGTTAAAATTAATCATGTAATTTTATAAACTTAGGTTATATACAATCAATTCAATTCCAATCCATTCCATAAATAATAAAACTTAGGTTAAAATAAATAAAGTAATTTTATAAACTTAGGTTATATACAATCAATTCAGTTCCATTCCATTCCATGAATAATAAAACTTAGGTTAAAATTAATCAAGTAATTTTATAAACTTAGTTTATAAAACACTTAACAGTATGAGAAAATGCACTAACAGCTTGAGAAATTGAACTAACAGCTCGAGATTTGCAAATACATAATTTCTCAATTTAACTCAAGTGAATGATAAAACTTAGGTTAAATTTGTTAGATTTATTATTTCGATCTTAGGAGTTGTTTTGTAATATTTATTTTCATTGTAATTTGTCTTGTATTTATTTCTATGTATTTCATGTTTATGTAATAGTATAGGGGCCATTGTTGCCAAGTCTTGTAAGTTAATTAATGGAGCCTATAAAAGGCTCCTAGGGTTTACTTTTGAAAAGACACGGTTGACTACATTTGAATATTCTTAAGAGCCGCCACTGTTCCATCAAAGCTTTAAAACATTCATCTTGTCTTCTTCTTTATCAACACATTTATTGAGCTAGTTTTCTTCATGTGTTTGATGAGAAAATCATTAAGGTGCTGAATACATACGGGATTTCATATTAACAATTGGTATCAGAGCTCAGAGGGGTGGATTTCAACTGATTTCTTTCGGATTCTGCTGGGTTTGTTCATGTTCTTCGAGTTCTTCCATATTCAACCGGTTAGATCTTCATTTTCCATGGTTTTTCGAGTTTCTTGTGTTATAATGGTTCTATAAACATCACATTATCATTATCTACTGATTTTAAACTCATTTACTTCCATATCTTTGTTAAAATCATCAAGAATCGACCATTTTGAAGCTTGCAAATATGGGTTTTTTAAGTGGGTTTTTCATGTGTTCATGCTAGTTTTAAGTGTTTTCTAGGTTGTTTTCAATCACCAAAAGTGTTTAAAATATTTTATAAATCATTTAGAACTGTTTTTAGGCATTAAAACTGATAAAATCGAATTCTGTCTTTTCTGCCTTAGAAAAACATAAAATCCTGCTGTATTTCGGATTACATACTGTAGCATTTCGGACCACATAGGCACCAAATTCGGACCTCACAATCATCCTAATTCGGACCACCCTTAGGTGAATTTCGGACCCCCATAAGCCAATTTCGGACCAAAATTCAGTCCAATCCGAACTTCGGACCATCCGAAGTTCAGGAAAGGCTTTCCATTTTTCACTAATTGGGACTTGTTCTAACATTTTTTCAATTTCGGACCTCACCATTTCGGACAATCCGAATTCGGTCCTCTGTCCCTATTTCGGAACCATCATATTTCGGCCACTTCACTGTTCATCCGAATTCGGTTCATCCGAATTCGGTCCATAGGTCCATCCGAACTTAGGTCATCCGACTTTGATTCCCCCAAGTACTACTGTTCATCCGAATTAGGACACACATCCGAATTTGACCTTCATCCGAACCACTAATCATCCGAAATCATAGCATCCGAATTAGCACATCCGAATTCGGTTACCCCATCCGAAACACTGTTCATCCGAATTCAGAACATTCTGATTTTAGTCCAACCCATCCGTGTTCAGTTTCCACCTCTAAGATCTCCATATTCTTAATCAGCACCTATACTCATAATGTCTCGTGAAGCTCTTGTACTCGGATCTGAGAACAGACCACCAGTTCTCTATCCTGATGAGTACGAACAATGGAAAGCCCGGTTCCTGAAATTCGTTGGAATGCAACCTCTCGGGAATCTGATGCTTCAATCAATATCCGAAGGACCCGTCATCTACTATAGAGAGATTGCTGCCAGACCCGAGGCTGACCCTCCTGTCCTAGCCTCAAAAGTTGAAAGAGAGCCGGCAAATGACGCCGAGAGGGATCGCCAGCACGCTGATAAGAGGGCAGAATATCTGATTTATCAAGCCCTCCCCACTGATATCTTGGTAGGAGTAGACAGTAAAATGTCTGCAAAAGAAATGTGGGACGAGCTGGAAATCCAAATGCTGGGGGCAGATCTTGATGATCGTGCCAAAATTGAGGAGGCAAAGGCAAAGTTTTCAGAATTCCGCGCTAAAGACGGGGAATCTCTGCAATCCACATTCACCAGGTTCTGTGCAGTCCTTAACGAATTGAATAAACTGCACATCAAAAAGGATCGGGATGACATAAACATCCAATTCTTTGCTGCCTTAGCCCCCGAGTGGCAGCTTGCATGTAGGGCAACAAAAAGAGTCTTGAACATTCCTGAGGTATCTATAAATGTCGTCTTTAAGGAGCTTAAGAAATATCAAGGGGATGTGGATCAACAGAAGCTGATGGCAAATCAATTGGCCTCTCTACTGCTATCAGCCAACACAGGGTTGAAATCGAATGATTCCCTAGCCTTGATCACCAACACGCAGATTCCGACACCATCTTTTGCTCCTGGTTCTTCATCGTCTCAGTACAGGTATGCTTCCCCTCCGCGTGAGGTCTATGATGAGGAGGAAGCTACGATCCAATAACAGATTGCCTTGTGGACCAACCGTCTCCAACAACGACGGTTCTCCAACAAGACCAACAACCAACTCCGATATTACACTGGTCCTCGGAGGTACTCAGATGATAGGAGGGATGACCGCCGTGATGACTATCGCAGAGATGACTACCGCAGGGATGACAGGGATGATCGCCGGTATGATGACAAACGCGACTATCGCGATAATCGCCGTTATGAAAGGCGTGACGAAAGGCGAGATGACAGGAGAGATGACAGGCGGGACGATCGAAGGGATGATCGTCGGGATGACCGCCGGGACCGAAGGCGTGATGATAGCCGCGAGCACCGTCGGGCCGACAAGAGGCCGGCGGAAAGAAGAGAGGAGAAGCCAAGAGCAGACGAGCCAAAGGCCACTGATGAACGTCTCTGCTATAAATGTGGCAAACCGGGCCACTTTGCTAGGGAATGCAAGAATAACTTTGAGAGAGACGTTGCATATTACGAAAGAAAGCTCGAGGCTGCAAAGAAGAAATCGGATGCGTTGGCCCTCGTCGCCCAGGAGGACTACTGGGATGCTGAAGATTCTGAAGACGAGGATGAAAAGGGCAAGAATTGCTATATGGTTGATCGTCAGGGGTTGGAGACTTGTACTATTGTCACTGCTGAAAATTCAGACATTGCTGCTGAGGGGGAGACAATGAAACATCCACCAGCATGTCTGATGGCTACAACCGACGATCCCGAATGCTCCACAACCGGTTCCGAGTCCAGTGAGGTATATTCCTATTACATTCCTGCACATGTAAATAAATTATTTATAGATAATGAATGTACACTACACACACAAATACTTGATCTACAAGATAGATTAAAAGCTGAAACTGCAAAGTGTGTACAGGCTGAACATCAAGCTCATATTCTTAAAGAATCATCTGAATCATATCATGCAAAATGGTTAACTAATCATAATGTTATAAAACAGATGTTGATAGAAAAAGTAGATGTTCAGGATAGGAATATATACCTTGAATCTTGCATGGAAACGCTTTCAAAAGAAAAACTCTCTTTAAAAGAAGAAATTTCTGTTCTTACAAAACAAATAGATGTGGTAAATATGGAAAATATAGACAGTTTAGAAAAATACAAAATGATTGAAGAAGAAAGGATAAGTTTGTACGCAAGAATAAAGACCCTTGACGATGCATTTTTGAAAAGGGGTCAAACAGAACAAACTATCCATTTAAATCAGCCCAAAGAAACTAGGTTTTACCATTCTAAACAGGGAATTGGTTTTAAAAATCCTAAATATTTGGAAAAAGCACAAAATGTCTTACCTGTATTTTATGACATGAATTATATGGGAGCCGGTATTAAATCTTTCTTTTTTGAGTCATCAAAAGAAGTTTTAAACCAAGAAAATGAGAAACGTGTTGCGCGTAAAGATAAAGAAATTTCTTTTCATTATGAAGAACTTAACGAGAGTTATTCTTCTAGAGTACCCACTTTAGAGGAAGATCTCTCGTCAACTTATTCAGAAACTGAATTGAACACTGAAACTGAAAAATCAACTCCTCAACTTTATATTCCTGCAAAAGTTCTTCAACAACAAATCATTGTTTTAGAAAAGGAATTGAAGTCGTCTCAAGAGAAAGCACTTGATCTTCAAGATGCTCTTCTTAAGAGAGAAGAAAAATTGGTAAATCAATCTTTTCAACAAACTGTGGAAGTCACTGTCTACAGAGAAAATTTTGAAATAGTTTCACAACAATTGAAAGATCTTTCAAAACAACAAACACTTTCTCATTCCCTAAAAATTCCATGTATGTCATCAGATAAAGGTAAGGCTACAGCTGAAACTTCTTCTATCTTTGTCAAAGGTGAGTGCTCAAATGCTTTCAAGAATGAGGTTTCTAAAAAGACTCAGATAAAATCCAAGTCTTTTAAGAAACCCACTCACCACCAAAAAGAAAAGTCTGTCAAGTCTAAATCTTCCATGCTTACTGACTCTAATCGTTTTGTTCCTACAGATCATATAAGGAGAGTCCCAAAAACCACCATGCAGGATTTTACAAGTTTTTTTGTGAAGAAGGCTTTAATGCCAAGTGAATTTGTTACTAGAGATAGGATGTCTGTAATCTCTAAAGACAATTTGTGTAACAAAGTGTGTGACAATGTTTGTAATGATGTACCGAATTCTACTATTCCGTTAAAGTACTCTTTCAAGGATTTGTTTAATCTATGTCCAACTAAATATAGACGACAGGTTCCTGAAATGAATGCTTTTGTGCCTTATCCTGTTAAACGTATTCGGAAAAAGAAAACTAAAAATAATGCATCATCGGCCACAAACAAAGTTGAGATATGTCCGTTGCCAAGGCCCAAAACCAAAGCAACGGTCAAGAAGGTCTCAACAAGACAAAAACCGAAGGCAATTTCAGCGCCTAAGGTTCCAAAACCCAATAAATCCAATCTTCAATGGATTCCAAAGGGTTGTGCATCCGGACCACACACAAATGCTAGTTGGGTTTCTAAATCTGTACACGTGCCATATAAATCTGGAAATCCTAACAAAAAGGGACCCATATTGAGGTGGGTACCCAAGGTTGTGTGATCTTAATGCAGATGGTTCTTGGTTACTTCTGATCAAGACCCGTGCTTCAAAGAAATGGCTTCTAGTTACCTTAGACTAGGACCCGTTCTTTTGCTTGTCGGTTGTGCTTAAACCGACACGTTTGGCTTCTGTGCACACAGCCCAGGACCCGGTCTTAACTCATCATGTTTTCAGAACACGGTTTGATTGTGAATTAAAAATGGATGTGTTTGAATGCATATAGTTTTTCATTATATGAATTTATGTGTTTTTCAGGCTAAGTCCATTTGGTATATGGATTCGGGTTGCTCCAAGCACATGACAGGAAGAAGAGAATTGCTGTCCAACGTTGTTGAACAGTATTGCGGAACTGTGAAATCCGGGAACAACCATCAGGCTCAAATAAGAGGATACGGGGACTTAGTTCTAAATAATCTGGTCATCAAGGACGTTGACTATGTTGAGGGGTTATCTCATAATCTTTTTAGCATAGGACAGCTCTGCGACAAAGGACTAGAAGTAACGTTTAGGGCTAAGAACTGCAGTGTTAAGAACATGGATGGAAAAGAAATCTTGACTGGTTCCCGAAAATCTAACCTTTACACCATTGACGTATCTAAGCTTGTAGTGAAGGATAACATTTGCCTACTATCAAAAGCCTCTTCAAAAGACTCTTGGTTGTGGCATCGAAGATTATCCCATTTGAATTTTGATAACATCAACAAGCTGGCTACGAAGCAATTGGTCAAAGGACTTCCTGAGTTGCGCTACGAAAAGGACCATCTGTGCGGAGCTTGTGAGAAAGGAAAAATGAAACGATCATCTCACAAACCAAAGCCCGAACCATCAACAAAAAGAGTTTTGGAGTTACTTCATATGGATTTATGCGGACCGATGAGAACTCAAAGCATAAATGGAAAACGATATGTGTTGGTTATCGTTGATGATTATTCTCGATATACCTGGGTCAGGTTCTTGCGTTCCAAGGACGAGACAGCTCAAGAAATCATTGATTTTATCAAGAGTGTCGAGACCCAACAGCAGCTGTCAGTACAATCAATCAGATCAGATAACGGCACGGAGTTCAAGAACTCGGTAGTGGAGGGCTTCCTTCGATCCAAGGGGATTCAGCATCAATACTCTGCTGCTCGAACACCTCAACAAAATGGGATCGTGGAAAGGCGTAACCGTACGCTAGTAGAAGCCGCTCGTACAATGCTCACATACTCAAAGCTACCTCCGTTCTTGTGGGCCGAAGCCGTATCAACAGCATGCTATACACAGAATCGCTCCATCATTCATAAGCGCTTTAACAAAACTCCTTACCAACTCTTTTTGAATAAAGTACCATTTATCAAGTACTTACGTGTATTCGGTTGCATGTGCTATGTGCTGAATGATAGAGACAACCTCGGGAAATTTAACGAAAAGGCTGATGAAGCGATCTTCATTGGATACTCATCCAACTCGAAGGCGTATCGCGCATTCAATACCCGAACCAGAACAGTCAATGAAAGTGTGCACGTCACATTTGATGAGTTGGCTGAACTGGCACCCGAAGTTTATCAATCAGGACCACGCATTACTCAAATGCCTGGAGACTCTTCGAATAACCCCATTTCTTTTTCTTCTTCTGATTTGGTTAATTTATTTGATCCTTTTTATGTTGAATTTTTCGCTCCTAACGCTAGTGTGTCTAATGTTCTTAATAATGTAGGTAATCCTTCCAGTTCAACTGCGCCGCAAAGTTTCTCCACTCCATCTTCATCAACATATCCTCATCCATCCACATCATCCACCGACACATCCGCAGTTGAATCTACTCCTATAATACCCTCACATATAATACCATCGATTCTTCCTTCACCTGAACACTCGGAAATTGAACCAGAACCTGTGGTACCATCATTTGAAACCATTGACCATGAATCCTCATCCATTCCCACATTAACCACAGAGGTTCCATCCCGAGCACCCCTTCCACACGAGATCAAATGGACCCGCAGTCACCCAACAGAGCAAATCATTGGTGACGTAACGACTGGAGTCCAAACTCGTAGGGCATCTGCTAATGAATGTCTCTACGCATCATTCTTGAGTATGATAGAGCCCGCTCGTGTGGATGAAGCACTGACTGATCCGGATTGGATAGTTGCAATGCAAGAGGAACTCAACCAGTTTGAACAGCTAAGAGTATGGCGGTTAGTTCCCAAGCCAAAAGACCGCACAGTCATCGGAACTAAGTGGATCTTTAAGAACAAACGAGATGAGAACGTCATTGTGATAAGGAATAAAGCAAGACTTGTTGCCAAAGGCTACCGACAACAAGAAGGGATAGATTATGACGAGACCTTCGCTCCAGTTGCACGGATCGAAGCAATCAGAATCTTTTTGGCGTACGCGGCACACAAAGACTTCAAAGTGTACCAAATGGACGTCAAGACTGCTTTTCTAAACGGTGAACTTAACGAGGAAGTGTATGTTGAACAACCACAAGGCTTTGTTGATGCACATAAACCTGACCATGTTTATGTGCTAGATAAGGCCCTCTATGGTTTAAAACAAGCACCTCGAGCATGGTATGATAGTCTTTCGAATTTCCTTATCTCTGCCGGTTTCTATAAAGGTGTGGTGGACACAACTCTGTTCACTAAAAGGGAAGGCCCACATATAATGCTAGTACAGATTTATGTTGACGATATTATATTTGGATCTACTGACAGCAATTTTTGTAAGGATTTTTCAGCCCTAATGGAGTCTCGGTTTGAGATGAGTATGATGGGGGAAATGAACTTTTTCCTCGGATTACAAGTCAAACAACTTGAGGATGGGATTTTTGTGAACCAGTCGAAATATACTCTTGACATTCTCAAGAAGTATAAGTTAGACTCTTGTCGCAACTCCCATGGCCTCCAACTGTAAGTTAGACACCGATCCTTCCGGGAAAAGTGTCGATAATACAACTTACAGAGGGATGATAGGATCCTTACTGTACTTGACTGCCAGTAGACCGGATATAGTGTTTTCAACATGTCTTTGTGCTAGATTTCAGGCCGACCCAAAAGAATCACACCTAACTGCGGTAAAACGCATTTTTCGTTATCTTAAGGGTACACCCGAACTTGGTCTATGGTATCCAAAGGGAATCGATTTCGATCTTACCGCGTTTTCAGATGCTGATTTTGCAGGTTGTAGAGTGGACAGAAAAAGCACATCGGGAGGAATACAGTTTTTAGGCGATAGACCGGTGAGTTGGTCTTCCAAAAAGCAGAATTGTGTATCCACATCCACAGCTGAGGCTGAGTATGTAGCAGCTGCAAGCTGTTGCTCTCAAGTGCTGTGGATGAGAACACAATTACGTGATTATGGGTTTCACTCACCAATATCCCTATTTACTGTGATTCTCGAAGTGCAATTGCCATCTCCTGCAATCCCGTGCAGCACTCTCGAACAAAACATATAGATATCAGGTATCATTTTCTTAAAGATCACGTTGAAAAGGGAACTATTGAGTTGTATTTTGTTGGCACTGAATACCAACTAGCGGATATATTTACTAAAGCTCTAGACGAACCTCGTTTTCGGTTTTTAGTATCTCATATCGGCATGTAGAATCCACCTTCCAATTAAATATCAGATATTGTCTTAAATAATTCTATTTCAATCTATCATGATTGAAATTCCTTTATTTTAGAAAATAACTGTTATTTAAATGTAAGGATTATGTCACAAAAATGAAACTCATTATATCCTTATCTGCGCATATTTTTAATAATTAATGAATCTGATAAATTGCTGTGTGAATTGTTCATCATGGAGTGGGATGCAAACAATATCCAGGTTTGTCTGCACTTGAAAGGATAAAAGGGTTTGTCATGATTTAAATCTGAAAAAGAAAAGGAAAAAGGATCGGTATTTATTTTTGGGGGAGTAGAGTTAGGATTTTTAAATTCTATAATTCTGTGTTTCTTTTTATTTTTATTTTTTTTAGTTAACTTTTTAATTTTAGGATAGACTTAATTTTAATTTAATTTTAAGTGTTAATTTAATAGGTCAGAAAAATCACAAAAAGATTTTATCTTTCAAATTTATCAAAAAGCCAAAAAGATTTTAGTTTACTTCATTTCATTTTATTTTAACTACAAATTAAAGAAAATACCAAAAATATTTTTATTTTATTTTATGTTGCATTGGACCAAAATTTCTTTTTGTGTTTAATTTCCTAAAAGCCCAAAGCATTTTTTTGTTGTTGCTTGTGTTTGTTGAGTCCAAAAACCGGCGGCCCATTTCAATGAACCGCGCGGATCTCTGTGACCCGACCCATGACCCGCGCGAATATATATGGGTGGTCAAAGAGTCAATTTCTTCACTTTCAAGATATTTCATCTTCTTCCTTCTCTTTCTCCCGTCGCCGACCACCGCCCACATCCTCCATTA
The DNA here is from genome assembly GCA_020465985.1 of Centrapalus pauciflorus. Lineage (NCBI taxonomy): Eukaryota > Viridiplantae > Streptophyta > Magnoliopsida > Asterales > Asteraceae > Centrapalus > Centrapalus pauciflorus. Next base: position 20,566 of record JAANYP010004309.1, read on the forward strand.
TTACCGATTCCAAGCTTCTCAACCATCATTTTCTTCGATTTTTCTTGCATTATTCATCATCTGCATCACCAGGTAACACCTCTTTACATCTATTTCAGTCTTTAACTTAGTATTTTACTTGTTTGATTTTCAAATTTTTTCTAGTTTTTCAATTCGGTTTTTACTCTTTTTAGGTAGTTTAATGTGTTATTTTTTCTTAGTTGTAGTTAGATAAAATGTTCCTTAGGTTGTTTTAGTTTAGGATCTGTAATTTCATGCATTTTCAGTAACATTTTAACTGTTCACGTTTATATCTTGCATGAACATTAACTGCACTCATGCAGTTTCGGATGTCCGAATTCGGACCACCACCCGAATTCGGATGTCCGACTTAGAATAACTTCAAAATTTTTCAAAATACAAAATCACATTTCGGACCACTGTTGATCCGAATTCGGTTCACTGTTGATCCGAATTCGGACCATCACATCAGGGTCAAAATTTTCAAAATTGAGAAATTGTCTAAGTATGTTCACCACTATGCATCCGAATTCGGATGATACCCGGATTCGGTCCTCATCCGAATTCCAGGTACCATCCGAAATTGGGACACTTTCATTTCATTGCATGCATTTTCACAAGTCCCCATCCGAATTCGGACCATGTTCACACCACATCCGAATTCGGACCACATCCAATCATTTCATGAACTACACTTCGGACCATCATCCGAATTCGGTCCCCATGTATCACATCATCCGAATTCGGTCCCACTCACTTCATTCATGCATCATTCCATTTCGGACTGATCCGAATTCAATGACACTGTTCATCCGAATTCGGACCATCCGAAACACAACACTTAGGTTTTTTAAAATTTTCATTTTTCATGTTTTACATTTCTGCATTTTCATATAAATTAAAAAATCACAAAAATAGTTCCATCCAAGTGCATCATTGATTAGAGTTAGGATCAGTGTTTGAGTGAAACAGTCTCATCTAACATCGGTCTCTTAACGATTGACTTTGGACTTTGTTAGTAGAGTTTTATTCTACTAATAAAGACCCGATGTTAAACAGATCAGACAATTTCTATTTCACACTCATCTAGACTTCACATCAATGCTTTATCATATCAAGTCTTATGATTCTAACTTTGTTGCACTTTGCAGGAAAATGGATCCCGCAATTGTTCTTACCATACCCCATCCTCCTATCCCTAACAACAACGCTCAGCTACCCGAGGAAGCCATTCTGCCGAGCGCCGAGTTTGTCGAGTTTATCCCCCATAACTGGCAACTCGACGTCTCTATCCTCCCAAAAGAATCCCAAACCCTTGCCTTTGACATTCTCACCCGCCATCCCATATATTATGCCCTTTCAACAGCCATAGCCGTTCCCCAGATTTACCTACAACAATTCTGGAACAGGCTTCAATTCATAACCGACCCTGAACCTCACTTCACCTCCACCATTGACTGCGTTCCAGTCAAAGTCACAACCGCAGCCATCCGTCACATCCTTCGTCTTCCCATACAAGACTATATTCCTTCCATTGACTCGTTCGATCCAAACCCACCCGTCTCAGAAGCCCTATCTGAAATTCAAACCCTAGGGTATGACGGCCCTCTCACCAAACATTCCGACTTCCGCACCAAAAACCTTCAGTCCCACTGGAGAATTCTCTTCGATGTGCTCAACAAGTGCCTAACAGCCAAGCATTCCGGTCACGACTCAGCATCGGCCCAGCTATTAGCCATGTTCACTGGCTTTGCCTTCGACCGACACGTGGACTATGCGGCTTTCATTTTTGAAGAATTAAGAAGAGTCCACGTGGAAAGAAGCACAAAGAAAGGACGCAAGTATGTCCCCTATCAACGATTCCTTCAGCTCATCATCCAGTATGCAATGGATCAGGACGAAGACATTCATGAGCGTCCAGAAGCTGATGTCTACCCCACCGTGGCTATCAAGAAATTGACTTTGCCAAAGGGGGCCCCGACAGTACAGGTGATGAAAATTCCATTATCGACTCTAACAAGGTCGAGGGGTACAGATCGGGTAAGGGAATATATGAGAGAATATTATCTGGATGAGTCTCAGTCTGAATCGACTGGGACTAACCAGTCCGAAGGTGAGCAACAAGAGAGTGAGAACGAGGGAGAAAGGATGGATGTACAACAATCACTGGGTTATGGTGAGAGGGAGGCTGAGAGTGTAAGGGAGGGAGCTGCAGGTGAGACGGCAGAGACGGCGGATTCTGAACGAACCGTCTCTGTCGTAAGACCGAGGGATATGCAATCTGAGGGTGAACCAAGCCCTATCAGCCGGACACCCCTTCATAAGACCGTTAGTCCAGCGGTCGAAACAACCCCAACCATCCACTTGGTTTCCCCTCAAAGGGAAACCACTTCATTCCACGGGGATCTTCCACACACGCCATCGCCCTCTCATTCGGAGTGTGGCGGTGTTGAAAGAGGTCACACTCCTCCCCACGTGACCGACCTTCCTTCGCCCACGATTCCATCCCCACAAATTGACACCGTGCACAATGCCTTTGTGGCATCCCCAAGAGCTGCCTCCGTGGCAGCTCCAGAAACTTCCAGATCTGAGCATCCCGTAGTGGAGCCAGAGATGACGGATGGAAGACCGGGAGTGGCTCAATCTACGCCGTCCACTTCCGGCCATCTCCCCATCAATTTGGAGATGTTAACGGCAGCATTACGTGCTGCCGGAGTTATCACCCGGGCTGACCTGGACGCCCAAAGGGAGGCAGCCGAGGAACGACACACCGCCCTTCTTTCTCTTATAAAGGGTAAGGGTGTCGCCTCCGAAGCCGGCCCCTCACCAGGATCCCATTCAGTCCAACTTCAAATGGCAGAGCTCTCGGACAAGCTTGATGCACTTAATCGACTGATTCTTCAAGTCCAAGAGCAACTCAATTCAAGGATGGATCGCCTTGAGTCGGCGGTTATAGATCTTCAGTGCCGCACTCAGGCCGAAGCCCCCAAAAGAAAACATGACGACCAGGACGACCCTGATCGTCATGAGGGGGAGAAGCGCAGAAAAGTACATTTTGAGGAGCCCATGCTGGGTATAGGGGGAGCAGAGACCGCCGAGGGGTCTGAATTTCAGGGGTCGGGGGAAAAGTCACAGGAGGCTCAGGAGTACATGCTAATAGAAGACGAGCCGATGGTCGAGGGTCCAGCTTCACTGGATCCAATGACAGCCATGGTAGAATTTGAAGAGCCACACGAGAAGGTTGAAATCATATTAGTTTCTGATTCAGATTCTGATACCGAGGACACCCAACCACTTTTAACTCCTAAGCCTGAACCTGATTCTCCAACCAAAAAATCCTCATCCTCTTCCTTCGATTTCCAGAATTCACCACCCAGAGCCCAACAGGAAGACATACTCTCATCCATCCAAGCACCCCCATCACTAAAAGAATCCCACATTACAGTCAGCCCACCAAGATCCCCAAGCCCTCCACCAGTCCAACAAACCCAACGCTCAGGTCCCTCCCCAACAAAAAGGGTTGACTGCTTCGATGAGACTCCGGAGGGTCCTGGCGTGTACAGAAAAGATGATTTATTCTGGGTAGATCACTATACGAAAGTAAAAGTTCATACACTGCCGCAGGAAGAAAAAGACCAAATGCGACAAGAACGGCGGGGGACAATTATAAAGCTTCTTGAAGCCAAAAGATCTGAAATCGAAGAACCCCCCGTTCAAGGCCTGAAAGAATTTCTGCAGAACTTTCCCCCGGAGAAGTTTCAAAATCCATATCTTGAAGAAAGGTTCAAGATGGTTTTCAGCAAGAAGCCTGGAGCCTTCAGCAGACGCCTTCTCATGGAACTTACGAATGTCTCCAAAGCTGAACAGGCTGAATACTACCAATTAATGCTCCGGGAACAAAGGTCTAAGGTGTCAAAGTCAAAGATCAAAAAGCTCAAGACAATCACGATGTGCAAAAGAGCCAGAGTCTTCTATCCCTCCTACCAAGTGGAAAGAGAAGATGGGACGGCAGTTGACATCTTCGAGTATGATCTTGACTTCGTAAGTGCGGATGATGTTGAATTCCTTCACAATAGTCTGAAAAATCGCATCAGAAAACGTCTAACGCACATGACCGCAGTAGGAGCCCTAGTACGAAGCATGAATCACCGATCGATAATAATGTGCCTAAGAGATTTTCAGATGGCGATCGAAAGTGCTATGGTTAAGGTAGGGCTATGTGCACTGGAACAAGACAGCTTTCTCCTAGCCCACCACCCGGCCTACAGAGTTATACTTAAAGGAGATCCGGGTGTTATTTTGTGAACTACAAGGGCTACAAAAGGTATATGCGCTTTGAGGATCTACCTTGCTATTCCGATGGTACACTTCGACTGGTTCGAGCTGTTCTCACAAAGAAAGTACAAGATTATGATGCTCAACCAGATCCTGAACAGAGATGCTCACCTACGGAGATACAGAATACACTCAGCGGCATAGACTACCTGAACGAGCGACTACATACAAGACAAGTAACCCGACGCTTCGACGTCATACTTGGTCTTCGAGAATCTACAGACCATGCCCGAGTTCCAGGACCTCCTAAGTGATCGAAAAGGGGGAGATTGTTAGATTTATTATTTCGATCTTAGGAGTTGTTTTGTAATATTTATTTTCATTGTAATTTGTCTTGTATTTATTTCTATGTATTTCATGTTTATGTAATAGTATAGGGGTCATTGTTGCCAAGTCTTGTAAGTTAATTAATGGAGCCTATAAAAGGCTCCTAGGGTTTACTTTTGAAAAGACACGGTTGACTACATTTGAATATTCTTAAGAGCCGCCACTGTTCCATCAAAGCTTTAAAACATTCATCTTGTCTTCTTCTTTATCAACACATTTATTGAGCTAGTTTTCTTCATGTGTTTGATTAGAAAATCATTAAGGTGCTGAATACATACGGGATTTCATATTAACAAAATTAATCAATTAATTTTATAAACTTCGGTTGTATACAATCAATTCAATTCAATTCTAAAACTTAGGTTAAAATTAATCAAGTAATTTTTTAAACTTGGGTTACATACAATCAATTAAATTCCATTTCATTCCATGAATAATAAAACTAAGGTTAAAATTAATCAAGTAATTTTATCAACTTAGTTTATAAAACTCTTAAAAGTTTGAGAAAATGCACTAACAGTTTGAGAAATTGAATTAACAGCTCGAGATTCGCTAAAACATAATTTCTCAATTTAACTTAAGTGAATAATAAAGTGTAGGTTAAAATTAATCAAGTAATGTTATAAACTTAGGTTATATACAATCAATTCAATTCAATTCCATTCCATGAATAATAAAATTTAGGTTAAAATTAATCAACTAATTTTATAAACTTAGGTTATATAGAATAATATCAATTCCATTCCATTCCATGAATAATAAAACTTAGGTTAAAATTAATCATGTAATTTTATAAACTTAGGTTATATACAATCAATTCAATTCCAATCCATTCCATAAATAATAAAAGTTAGGTTAAAATAAATAAAGTAATTTTATAAACTTGGGTTATATACAATCAATTCAGTTCCATTCCATTCCATGAATAATAAAACTTAGGTTAAAATTAATCAAGTAATTTTATAAACTTAGTTTATAAACCACTTAACAGCATGAGAAAATGCACTAACAGTTTGAGAAATTGAAATAACAGCTCGAGATTCGCAAAAACATAATTTTCTCAATTTAACTCAAGTGAATAATAAAGTGTAGGTTAAAATTAATCAAGTAATGTTATAAACTTAGGTTATATACAATCAATTCAATTCCATTCCATTCCATGAATAATTAAACTTAGGTTAAAATTAATCATGTAATTTTATAAACTTAGGTTATATACAATCAATTCAATTCCAATCCATTCCATAAATAATAAAACTTAGGTTAAAATAAATAAAGTAATTTTATAAACTTAAGTTATATACAATCAATTCAGTTCCATTCCATTCGATGAAAAATAAAACTTAGGTTAAAATTAATCATGTAATTTTATAAACTTAGTTTATAAAACACTTAACCGCATGAGAAAATGCACTAACAGCTTGAGAAATTGAACTAAGAGCTCGAGATTTGCAAATACATAATTTCTCAATTTAACTCAAGTTAATAATGAAGTGTAGGTTAAAATTAATCAAGTAATTTTATAAACTTAGGTTATATATAATCAATTCTATTTAATTCCATTCCATTCCATTAATAATAATACTTAGGTTAAAGTTAATCAAGTAATTTTATAAACTTAGTTTATAAAACACTTAACAGCTTAAAAAAATGCACTAACAGCTTGAGAAATTGAACAAACAGCTCGAGATTTGCAAAAAAACATAATTTCTCAATTTAACTCAAGTGAATAATAAAACTTAGGTTAAAAATAATCAATTAATTCTATAAATATAGGTTATATACAATCAATTCAATTCCAATCCATTCCATAAATAATAAAACTTAGGTTAAAATAAATAAAGTAATTTTATAAACTTGGGTTATATACAATCAATTCAGTTCCATTCCATTGCATGAATAATAAAACTTAGGTTAAAATTAATCAAGTAATTTTATAAACTTAGTTTATAAAACACTTAACAGCATGAGAAAATACACTAACAGCTTGAGAAATTGAACTAACAGCTCGAGATTTGCAAATACATAATTTCTCAATTTAACTCAAGTGAATGATAAAACTTAGGTTAAATTAATCAATTGATTTTATAAACATAGGTTGTATACAAACAATTCAATTCAATTCCACTCCATTTCATTACATGAATAATAAAACTTAGGTTAAATAAATCAAGTAATTTTATAAACTTAGGTTATATACAATCAATTCAATTCCATTCCATTCCATGAATAATAAAACTTAGGTTAAAATTAATCAAGTAATTTTATAAACTTAGGTTATATATAATAATATCAATTCCATTACATTAATAATAAAACTTAGGTTAAAATAAATCATGTAATTTTATAAACTTAGTTTATAAAACACTTAACAGCATGAGAAAATGCACTAACAGCTTGAGAAATTGAACAAACAGCTCGAGATTTGCAAAAACATAATTTCTCAATTTAACTCAAGTGAATAATAAAGTGTAGATTAAAATTAATCAAGTAATTTTATCAACTTAGGTTAAAATTAATCAAGTAATTTTATCAACTTAGTTTATAAAACTCTTAACAGCATGAGAAAATGCACTAACAGTTTGAGAAATTGAAATAACAGCTCGAGATTCGCAAAAACATAACTTTCTCAATTTAACTCAAGTGAATAATAAAGTGTAGGTTAAAATTAATCAAGTAATGTTATAAACTTAGGTTATATACAATCAATTCAATTCCATTCCATTCCATGAATAATTAAACTTAGGTTAAAATTAATCATATAATTTTATAAACTTAGGTTATTTACAATCAATTCAATTCCAATCCATTCCATAAATAATAAAACTTAGGTTAAAATAAATAAAGTAATTTTATAAACTTAAGTTATATACAATCAATTCAGTTCCATTCCATTCGATGAAAAATAAAACTTAGGTTAAAATTAATCATGTAATTTTATAAACTTAGTTTATAAAACACTTAACAGCATGAGAAAATGCACTAACAGCTTGAGAAATTGAACTAAGAGCTCAAGATTTGCAAATACATAATTTCTCAATTTAACTCAAGTGAATAATGAAGGGTAGGTTAAAATTAATCAAGTAATTTTATAAACTTAGGTTATTATATAATCAATTCTATTTAATTCCATTCCATTCCATTAATAATAATACTTAGGTTAAAGTTAATCAAGTAATTTTATAAACTTAGTTTATAAAACACTTAACAGCTTAAGAAAATGCACTAACAGCTTGAGAAATTGAACAAACAGCTCGAGATTTGCAAAAAAACATAATTTCTCAATTTAACTCAAGTGAATAATAAAACTTAGGTTAAAAATAATCAATTAATTCTATAAATATAGGTTATATACAATCAATTCAATTCCAATCCATTCCATAAATAATAAAACTTAGGTTAAAATAAATAAAGTAATTTTATAAACTTGGGTTATATACAATCAATTCAGTTCCATTCCATTGCATGAATAATAAAACTTAGGTTAAAATTAATCAAGTAATTTTATAAACTTAGTTTATAAAACACTTAACAGCATGAGAAAATACACTAACAGCTTGAGAAATTGAACTAACAGCTCGAGATTTGCAAATACATAATTTCTCAATTTAACTCAAGTGAATGATAAAACTTAGGTTAAATTAATCAATTGATTTTATAAACATAGGTTGTATACAAACAATTCAATTCAATTCCACTCCATTTCATTACATGAATAATAAAACTTAGGTTAAATAAATCAAGTAATTTTATAAACTTAGGTTATATACAATCAATTCAATTCCATTCCATTCCATGAATAATAAAACTTAGGTTAAAATTAATCAAGTAATTTTATAAACTTAGGTTATATATAATAATATCAATTCCATTACATTAATAATAAAACTTAGGTTAAAATAAATCATGTAATTTTATAAACTTAGTTTATAAAACACTTAACAGCATGAGAAAATGCACTAACAGCTTGAGAAATTGAACAAACAGCTCGAGATTTGCAAAAACATAATTTCTCAATTTAACTCAAGTGAATAATAAAGTGTAGATTAAAATTAATCAAGTAATTTTATCAACTTAGGTTAAAATTAATCAAGTAATTTTATCAACTTAGTTTATAAAACTCTTAACAGCATGAGAAAATGCACTAACAGTTTGAGAAATTGAAATAACAGCTCGAGATTCGCAAAAACATAACTTTCTCAATTTAACTCAAGTGAATAATAAAGTGTAGGTTAAAATTAATCAAGTAATATTATAAACTTAGGTTATATACAATCAATTCAATTCCATTCCATTCCATGAATAATTAAACTTAGGTTAAAATTAATCAGGCAATTTTATAAACTTAGGTTATATACAATCAATTCAATTCCAATCCATTCCATAAATAATAAAACTTAGGTTAAAATAAATAAAGTAATTTTATAAACTTGGGTTATATACAATCAATTCAGTTCCATTCCATTCGATGAAAAATAAAACTTAGGTTAAAATTAATCATGTAATTTTATAAACTTAGTTTATAAAACACTTAACAGCATGAGAAAATGCACTAACAGCTTGAGAAATTGAACTAAGAGCTCAAGATTTGCAAATACATAATTTCTCAATTTAACTCAAGTGAATAATGAAGGGTAGGTTAAAATTAATCAAGTAATTTTATAAACTTAGGTTATTATATAATCAATTCTATTTAATTCCATTCCATTCCATTAATAATAATACTTAGGTTAAAGTTAATCAAGTAATTTTATAAACTTAGTTTATAAAACACTTAACAGCTTAAGAAAATGCACTAACAGCTTGAGAAATTGAACAAACAGCTCGAGATTTGCAAAAAAACATAATTTCTCAATTTAACTCAAGTGAATAATAAAACTTAGGTTAAAAATAATCAATTAATTCTATAAATATAGGTTATATACAATCAATTCAATTCCAATCCATTCCATAAATAATAAAACTTAGGTTAAAATAAATAAAGTAATTTTATAAACTTGGGTTATATACAATCAATTCAGTTCCATTCCATTGCATGAATAATAAAACTTAGGTTAAAATTAATCAAGTAATTTTATAAACTTAGTTTATAAAACACTTAACAGCATGAGAAAATACACTAACAGCTTGAGAAATTGAACTAACAGCTCGAGATTTGCAAATACATAATTTCTCAATTTAACTCAAGTGAATGATAAAACTTAGGTTAAATTAATCAATTGATTTTATAAACATAGGTTGTATACAAACAATTCAATTCAATTCCACTCCATTTCATTACATGAATAATAAAACTTAGGTTAAATAAATCAAGTAATTTTATAAACTTAGGTTATATACAATCAATTCAATTCCATTCCATTCCATGAATAATAAAACTTAGGTTAAAATTAATCAAGTAATTTTATAAACTTAGGTTATATATAATAATATCAATTCCATTACATTAATAATAAAACTTAGGTTAAAATAAATCATGTAATTTTATAAACTTAGTTTATAAAACACTTAACAGCATGAGAAAATGCACTAACAGCTTGAGAAATTGAACAAACAGCTCGAGATTTGCAAAAACATAATTTCTCAATTTAACTCAAGTGAATAATAAAGTGTAGATTAAAATTAATCAAGTAATTTTATCAACTTAGGTTAAAATTAATCAAGTAATTTTATCAACTTAGTTTATAAAACTCTTAACAGCATGAGAAAATGCACTAACAGTTTGAGAAATTGAAATAACAGCTCGAGATTCGCAAAAACATAACTTTCTCAATTTAACTCAAGTGAATAATAAAGTGTAGGTTAAAATTAATCAAGTAATGTTATAAACTTAGGTTATATACAATCAATTCAATTCCATTCCATTCCATGAATAATTAAACTTAGGTTAAAATTAATCATATAATTTTATAAACTTAGGTTATTTACAATCAATTCAATTCCAATCCATTCCATAAATAATAAAACTTAGGTTAAAATAAATAAAGTAATTTTATAAACTTAAGTTATATACAATCAATTCAGTTCCATTCCATTCGATGAAAAATAAAACTTAGGTTAAAATTAATCATGTAATTTTATAAACTTAGTTTATAAAACACTTAACAGCATGAGAAAATGCACTAACAGCTTGAGAAATTGAACTAAGAGCTCAAGATTTGCAAATACATAATTTCTCAATTTAACTCAAGTGAATAATGAAGGGTAGGTTAAAATTAATCAAGTAATTTTATAAACTTAGGTTATTATATAATCAATTCTATTTAATTCCATTCCATTCCATTAATAATAATACTTAGGTTAAAGTTAATCAAGTAATTTTATAAACTTAGTTTATAAAACACTTAACAGCTTAAGAAAATGCACTAACAGCTTGAGAAATTGAACAAACAGCTCGAGATTTGCAAAAAACATAATTTCTCAACTTAACTCAAGTGAATAATAAAACTTAGGTTAAAAATAATCAATTAATTCTATAAATATAGGTTATATACAATCAATTCAATTCCAATCCATTCCATAAATAATAAAACTTAGGTTAAAATAAATAAAGTAATTTTATAAACTTGGGTTATATACAATCAATTCAGTTCCATTCCGTTGCATGAATAATAAAACTTAGGTTAAAATTAATCAAGTAATTTTATAAACTTAGTTTATAAAACACTTAACAGCATGAGAAAATACACTAACAGCTTGAGAAATTGAACTAACAGCTCGAGATTTGCAAATACATAATTTCTCAATTTAACTCAAGTGAATGATAAAACTTAGGTTAAATTAATCAATTAATTTTATAAACTTAGGTTGTATACAATCAATTCAATTCAATTCCATTCCATTTCATTACATGAATAATAAAACTTAGGTTAAATAAATCAAGTGTATTTTATAAACTTAGGTTATATACAATCAATTCAATTCAATTCCATTCCATGAATAATAAAACTTAGGTTAAAATTAATCAAGTAATTTTATAAACTTAGGTTATATATAATAATATCAATTCCATTACATTAATAATAAAACTTAGGTTAAAATTAATCATGTAATTTTATAAACTTAGTTTATAAAACACTTAACAGCATGAGAAAATGCACTAACAGCTTGAGAAATTGAACAAACAGCTCGAGATTTGCAAAAACATAATTTCTCAATTTAACTCAAGTGAATAATAAAGTGTAGATTAAAATTAATCAAGTAATTTTATCAACTTAGGTTAAAATTAATCAAGTAATTTTATCAACTTAGTTTATAAAACTCTTAACAGCATGAGAAAATGCACTAACAGTTTGAGAAATTGAAATAACAGCTCGAGATTCGCAAAAACATAATTTTCTCAATTTAACTCAAGTGAATAATAAAGTGTAGGTTAAAATTAAGGGATAATTGCGTAAAAAACCCTAAAGTTGGACCATTTTTGTGATTAAAACCCCTAACCATTTTCTGTTGCACAAAAAACCTCTAACCGGTAAAATCTTTTGAAATTAGGACATTACCGGTTATAATAGGTTAATATGCTTACATGGCACACACGTGGCGTCCACATGGCAAACCCGACTTACGTGCCTCCTACGTGGCACTACATGTATAACCCAACTTAGAGGTTTTTTGCGCAATTTCCCCTAAAATTAATCAAGTAATGTTATAAACTTAGGTTATATACAATCAATTCAATTCCATTCCATTCCATGAATAATTAAACTTAGGTTAAAATTAATCATATAATTTTATAAACTTAGGTTATATACAATCAATTCAATTCCAATCCATTCCATTAATAATTAAACTTAGGTTAAAATAAATAAAGTAATTTTATAAACTTAAGTTATATACAATCAATTCAGTTCCATTCCATTCGATGAAAAATAAAACTTAGGTTAAAATTAATCATGTAATTTTATAAACTTAGTTTAGAAAACACTTAACAGCATGAGAAATTGCACTAACAGCTTGAGAAATGGAACAAAGAGCTCGAGATTTGCAAATACATAATTTCTCAACTTAACTCAAGTGAATAATGAAGTGTAGGTTAAAATTAATCAAGTAATTTTATAAACTTAGGTTATATATAATCAATTCAATTTAATTCCATTTCATTCCATTAATAATAATACTTAGGTTAAAATTAATCAAGTAATTTTATAAACTTAGTTTATAAAACACTTAACAGCTTAAGAAAATGCACTAACAGCTTGAGAAATTGAACAAACAGCTCGAGATTTGCAAAAAACATAATTTCTCAATTTAACTCAAGTGAATAATAAAACTTAGGTTAAAAATAATCAATTAATTCTATAAATATAGGTTATATACAATCAATTCAATTCCAATCCATTCCATAAATAATAAAACTTAGGTTAAAATAAATAAAGTAATTTCATAAACTTGGGTTATATACAATCAGTTCAGTTCCATTCCATTCCATGAATAATAAAACTTAGGTTAAAATTAATCAAGTAATTTTATAAACTTAGTTTATAAAACACTTAACAGCATGAGAAAATGCACTAACAGCTTGAGAAATTGAACTAACAGCTCGAGATTTGCAAATACATAATTTCTCAATTTAACTCAAGTGAATGATAAAACTTAGGTTAAATTAATCAATTAATTTTATAAACTTAGGTTGTATACAATCAATTCAATTCAATTCCATTCCATTTCATTACATGAATAATAAAACTTAGGTTAAATAAATCAAGTAATTTTATAAACTTAGGTTATATACAATCAATTCAATTCCATTCCATTCCATGAATAATAAAACTTAGGTTAAAATTAATCAAGTAATTTTATAAACTTAGGTTATATATAATAATATCAATTCCATTACATTAATAATAAAACTTAGGTTAAAATTAATCATGTAAATAAACTTAGTTTATTAAACACTTAACAGCATGAGAAAATGCACTAACAGCTTGAGAAATTGAACAAACAGCTCGAGATTTGCAAAAACATAATTTCTCAATTTAACTCAACTGAATAATAAAGTGTAGATTAAAATTAATCAAGTAATTTTATAAACTTAGGTTAAAATTAATCAAGTAATTCATTCCATTAATAATAAAACTAAGGTTAAAATTAATCAAGTAATTTTATCAACTTAGTTTATAAAACTCTTAACAGTTTGAGAAAATGCACTAACAGTTTGAGAAATTGAATTAACAGCTCGAGATTCGCTAAAACATAATTTCTCAATTTAACTCAAGTGAATAATAAAGTGTAGGTTAAAATTAATCAAGTAATGTTATAAACTTAGGTTATATACAATCAACTCAATTTCATTCCACTCCATGAATAATAAAACTTAGGTTAAAATTAATCAAGTAATTTTTTAAACTTAGGTTATATATAATAATATCAATTCCATTCCATTCCATGAATAATAAAACTTAGGTTAAAATTAATCATGTAATTTTATAAACTTAGGTTATATACAATCAATTCAATTCCAATCCATTCCATAAATAATAAATCTTAGGTTAAAATAAATAAAGTAATTTTATAAACTTAGGTTATATACAATCAATTCAGTTCCATTCCATTCCATGAATAATAAAACTTAGGTTAAAATTAATCAAGTAATTTTATAAACTTAGGTTATATATAATAATATCAATTCCATTCCATTCCATGAATAATAAAACATAGGTTAAAATTAATCATGTAATTTTATAAACTTAGGTTATATACAATCAATTGAATTTCAATCCATTCCATAAATAATAAAACTTAGATTAAAATAAATAAAGTAATTTTATAAACTTAGGTTATATACAATCAATTCAGTTCCATTCCATTCCGTGAATAATAATACTTAGGTTAAAATTAATCAAGTAATTTTATAAACTTAGTTTATAAAACACTTAAAAACATGAGAAAATGCACTAACGGCTTGAGAAATTGAACTAACAGCTCGAGATTTGCAAATACATAATTTCTCAATTTAACTCAAGTGAATGATAAAACTTAGGTAAAATTAATCAATTAATTTTAGAAACTTAGGTTATATACAATCAATTCAATTCCATTCCATTTCATTACATGAATAATAAAACTTAGGTTAAAATAAATCAAGTAATTTTATAAACTTAGGTTATATACAATCAATTCCATTCCATTCCATTCCATGAATAATGAAACTTAGGTTTAAATTAATCAAGTAATTTTATAAACTTAGTTCATAAAACACTTAACACCTTGAGATATTGAACTAACGGCTCGAGATTTGCAAAAAAACATAATTTCTCAATTTAACTCAATTGAATAATAAAACTAAGGTTAAAATTAATCAAGTAATTTTATCAACTTAGTTTATAAAACTCTTAACAGTTTGAGAAAATGCACTAACAGTTTGAGAAATTGAAATAACAGCTCGAGATTCGCAAAAACATAATTTTCTCAATTTAACTCAAGTGAATAATAAAGTGTAGGTTAAAATTAATCAAGTAATATTATAAACTTAGGTTATATACAATCAATTCAATTCCATTCCATTCCATGAATAATTAAACTTAGGTTAAAATTAATCAGGCAATTTTATAAACTTAGGTTATATACAATCAATTCAATTCCAATCCATTCCATAAATAATAAAACTTAGGTTAAAATAAATAAAGTAATTTTATAAACTTGGGTTATATACAATCAATTCAGTTCCATTCCATTCGATGAAAAATAAAACTTAGGTTAAAATTAATCATGTAATTTTATAAACTTAGTTTATAAAACACTTAACAGCATGAGAAAATGCACTAACAGCTTGAGAAATTGAACTAAGAGCTCGAGATTTGCAAATACATAATTTCTCAATTTAACTCAAGTGAATAATGAAGTGTAGGTTAAAATTAATCAAGTAATTTTATAAACTTAGGTTATATATAATCAATTCAATTTAATTCCATTCCATTCCATTAATAATAATACTTAGGTTAAAATTAATCAAGTAATTTTATAAACTTAGCTTATAAAACACTTAACAGCTTAAGAAAATGCACTAACAGCTTGAGAAATTGAACAAACAGCTCGAGATTTGCAAAAAACATAATTTCTCAATTTAACTCAAGTGAATAATAAAACTTAGGTTAAAAATAATCAATTAATTCTATAAATATAGGTTATATACAATCAATTCAATTCCATTCTAAAACTTAGGTTAAAATTAATCAAGTAATTTTTTAAACTTGGGTTATATACAATCAATTAAATTCCATTTCATTCCATGAATAATAAAACTAAGGTTAAAACTAATCAAGTAATTTTATCAACTTAGTTTATAAAACTCTTAACAGTCTGAGAAAACGCACTAACAGTTTGAGAAATTGAATTAATAGCTTGAGATTTGCAAAAACATAAATTCTCAATTTAACTCAAGTGAATAATAAAGTGTAGGTTAAAATTAATCAACTAATGTTATAAACTTAGGTTATATACAATCAATTCAATTCCATTCCATTCCATGAATAATAAAACTTAGATTAAAATTAATCAAGTAATTTTTTAAACTTAGGTTATATATAATAATATCAATTCCATTTCATTCCATAAATAATAAAACTTAGGTTAAAATTAATCATGTAATTTTATAAACTTAGGTTATATACAATCAATTCAATTCCAATCCATTCCATAAATAATAAAAGTTAGGTTAAAATAAATAAAGTAATTTTATAAACTTGGGTTATATACAATCAATTCAGTTCCATTGCATTCCATGAATAATAAAACTTAGGTTAAAATTAATCAAGTAATTTTATAAACTTAGTTTATAAAACACTTAACAGCATGAGAAAATGCACTAACAGCTTGAGAAATTGAACTAACAGCTCGAGATTTGCAAATACATAATTTCTCAATTTAACTCAAGTGAATGATAAAACATAGGTTAAATTAATCAATTAATTTTATAACTTAGGTTTCATGCAATCAATTCAATTCCATTCCATTTCATTACATGAATAATAAAACTTAGATTAAAATAAATCAAGTAATTTTATAAACTTAGGTTATATACAATCAATTCAATTCCATTCCATTCCATGAATAATAAAACTTAGGTTAAAATTAATCAAGTAATTTTATAAACTTAGGTTATATATAATAATATCAATTACATTCCATGAATAATAAAACTTAGGTTAAAATTAATCATGTAATTTTATAAATTTAGGTTATATACAATCAACTCAATTCCAATCAATTCCATAAATAATAAAACTTAGGTTAAAATAAATAAATTATAAACTTAGGTTATATACAATCAATTCAGTTCCATTCCATTCCATGAATAATAAAACTTATGTTAAAATAAATAAAGTAATTTTGTAAACTTAGGTTATATACAATCAATTCAGTTCCATTCCATTCCATGAATAATAAAACTTAGGTTAAAATTAATCAAGTAATTTTATAAACTTAGGTTATATATAATAATATCAATTCCATTCCATTCCATGAATAATAAAACTTATGTTAAAATTAATCATGTAATTTTATAAACTTAGGTTATATACAATCAATTGAATTTCAATCCATTCCATAAATAATAAAACTAAGGTTAAAATAAATAAAGTAATTTTATAAACTTAGGTTATATACAATCAATTCAGTTCCATTCCATTCCATAAATAATAATACTTAGGTTAAAATTAATCAAGTAATTTTATAAACTTAGTTTATAAAACACTTAACAACATGAGAAAATGCACTAACGGCTTGAGAAATTGAACTAACAGCTCGAGATTTGCAAATACATAATTTCTCAATTTAACTCAAGTGAATGATAAAACTTAGGTAAAATTAATTAATTAATTTTAGAAACTTAGGTTATATACAATCAATTCAATTCCATTCCATTTCATTACATGAATAATAAAACTTAGGTTAAAATAAATCAAGTAATTTTATAAACTTAGGTTATATACAATCAATTCCATTCCATTCCATTCCATGAATAATAAAACTTAGATTAAAATTAATCAAGTAATTTTTTAAACTTAGGTTATATATAATAATATCAATTCCATTCCATTCCATTAATAATAAAACTTAGGTTAAAATTAATCATGTAATTTTATAAACTTAGGTTATATACAATCAATTCAATTCCAATCCATTCCATAAATAATAAAACTTAGGTTAAAATAAATAAAGTAATTTTATAAACTTAGGTTATATACAATCAATTCAGTTCCATTCCATTCCATGAATAATAAAACTTAGGTTAAAATTAATCAAGTAATTTTATAAACTTAGGTTATATATAATAATATCAATTCCATTCCATTCCATGAATAATAAAACATAGGTTAAAATTAATCATGTAATTTTATAAACTTAGGTTATATACAATCAATTGAATTTCAATCCATTCCATAAATAATAAAACTTAGATTAAAATAAATAAAGTAATTTTATAAACTTAGGTTATATACAATCAATTCAGTTCCATTCCATTCCATGAATAATAATACTTAGGTTAAAATTAATCAAGTAATTTTATAAACTTAGTTTATAAAACACTTAACAACATGAGAAAATGCACTAACGGCTTGAGAAATTGAACTAACAGCTCGAGATTTGCAAATACATAATTTCTCAATTTAACTCAAGTGAATGATAAAACTTAGGTAAAATTAATCAATTAATTTTAGAAACTTAGGTTATATACAATCAATTCAATTCCATTCCATTTCATTACATGAATAATAAAACTTAGGTTATAATAAATCAAGTAACTTTATAAACTTAGGTTATATACAATCAATTCCATTCCATGAATAATGAAACTTAGGTTTAAATTAATCAAGTAATTTTATAAACTTAGTTCATAAAACACTTAACACCTTGAGATATTGAACTAACGGCTCGAGATTTGCAAAAAAACATAATTTCTCAATTTAACTCAATTGAATAATAAAACTAAGGTTAAAATTAATCAAGTAATTTTATCAACTTAGTTTATAAAACTCTTAACAGTTTGAGAAAATGCACTAACAGTTTGAGAAATTGAAATAACAGCTCGAGATTCGCAAAAACATAATTTTCTCAATTTAACTCAAGTGAATAATAAAGTGTAGGTTAAAATTAATCAAGTAATATTATAAACTTAGGTTATATACAATCAATTCAATTCCATTCCATTCCATGAATAATTAAACTTAGGTTAAAATTAATCATGCAATTTTATAAACTTAGGTTATATACAATCAATTCAATTCCAATCCATTCCATAAATAATAAAACTTAGGTTAAAATAAATAAAGTAATTTTATAAACTTGGGTTATATACAATCAATTCAGTTCCATTCCATTCGATGAAAAATAAAACTTAGGTTAAAATTAATCATGTAATTTTATAAACTTAGTTTATAAAACACTTAACAGCATGAGAAAATGCACTAACAGCTTGAGAAATTGAACTAAGAGCTCGAGATTTGCAAATACATAATTTCTCAATTTAACTCAAGTGAATAATGAAGTGTAGGTTAAAATTAATCAAGTAATTTTATAAACTTAGGTTATATATAATCAATTCAATTTAATTCCATTCCATTCCATTAATAATAATACTTAGGTTAAAATTAATCAAGTAATTTTATAAACTTAGTTTATAAAACACTTAACAGCTTAAGAAAATGCACTAACAGCTTGAGAAATTGAACAAACAGCTCGAGATTTGCAAAAAACATAATTTCTCAATTTAACTCAAGTGAATAATAAAACTTAGGTTAAAAATAATCAATTAATTCTATAAATATAGGTTATATACAATCAATTCAATTCCATTCTAAAACTTAGGTTAAAATTAATCAAGTAATTTTTTAAACTTGGGTTATATACAATCAATTAAATTCCATTTCATTCCATGAATAATAAAACTAAGGTTAAAACTAATCAAGTAATTTTATCAACTTAGTTTATAAAACTCTTAACAGTCTGAGAAAACGCACTAACAGTTTGAGAAATTGAATTAACAGCTTGAGATTTGCAAAAACATAAATTCTCAATTTAACTCAAGTGAATAATAAAGTGTAGGTTAAAATTAATCAACTAATGTTATAAACTTAGGTTATATACAATCAATTCAATTCCATTCCATTCCATGAATAATAAAACTTAGATTAAAATTAATCAAGTAATTTTTTAAACTTAGGTTATATATAATAATATCAATTCCATTTCATTCCATAAATAATAAAACTTAGGTTAAAATTAATCATGTAATTTTATAAACTTAGGTTATATACAATCAATTCAATTCCATTCCATTCCATGAATAATTAAACTTAGGTTAAAATTAATCATGCAATTTTATAAACTTAGGTTATATACAATCAATTCAATTCCAATCCGTTCCATAAATAATAAAACTTAGGTTAAAATAAATAAAGTAATTTTATAAACTTGGGTTATATACAATCAATTCAGTTCCATTCCATTCGATGAAAAATAAAACTTAGGTTAAAATTAATCATGTAATTTTATAAACTTAGTTTATAAAACACTTAACAGCATGAGAAAATGCACTAACAGCTTGAGAAATTGAACTAAGAGCTCGAGATTTGCAAATACATAATTTCTCAATTTAACTCAAGTGAATAATGAAGTGTAGGTTAAAATTAATCAAGTAATTTTATAAACTTAGGTTATATATAATCAATTCAATTTAATTCCATTCCATTCCATTAATAATAATACTTAGGTTAAAATTAATCAAGTAATTTTATAAACTTAGTTTATAAAACACTTAACAGCTTAAGAAAATGCACTAACAGCTTGAGAAATTGAACAAACAGCTCGAGATTTGCAAAAAACATAATTTCTCAATTTAACTCAAGTGAATAATAAAACTTAGGTTAAAAATAATCAATTAATTCTATAAATATAGGTTATATACAATCAATTCAATTCCATTCTAAAACTTAGGTTAAAATTAATCAAGTAATTTTTTAAACTTGGGTTATATACAATCAATTAAATTCCATTTCATTCCATGAATAATAAAACTAAGGTTAAAACTAATCAAGTAATTTTATCAACTTAGTTTATAAAACTCTTAACAGTCTGAGAAAATGCACTAACAGTTTGAGAAATTGAATTAACAGCTTGAGATTTGCAAAAACATAAATTCTCAATTTAACTCAAGTGAATAATAAAGTGTAGAGTTAAAATTAATCAAGTAATGTTATAAACTTAGGTTATATACAATCAATTCAATTCCATTCCATTCCATGAATAATAAAACTTAGATTAAAATTAATCAAGTAATTTTTTAAACTTAGGTTATATTTAATAATATCAATTCCATTCCATTCCATGAATAATAAAACTTAGGTTAAAATTAATCATGTAATTTTATAAACTTAGGTTATATACAATCAATTCAATTCCATTCCATTCCATGAATAATTAAACTTAGGTTAAAATTAATCATGCAATTTTATAAACTTAGGTTATATACAATCAATTCAATTCCAATCCGTTCCATAAATAATAAAACTTAGGTTAAAATAAATAAAGTAATTTTATAAACTTGGGTTATATACAATCAATTCAGTTCCATTCCATTCGATGAAAAATAAAACTTAGGTTAAAATTAATCATGTAATTTTATAAACTTAGTTTATAAAACACTTAACAGCATGAGAAAATGCACTAACAGCTTGAGAAATTGAACTAAGAGCTCGAGATTTGCAAATACATAATTTCTCAATTTAACTCAGGTGAATAATGAAGTGTAGGTTAAAATTAATCAAGTAATTTTATAAACTTAGGTTATATATAATCAATTCAATTTAATTCCATTCCATTCCATTAATAATAATACTTAGGTTAAAATTAATCAAGTAATTTTATAAACTTAGCTTATAAAACACTTAACAGCTTAAGAAAATGCACTAACAGCTTGAGAAATTGAACAAACAGCTCGAGATTTGCAAAAAACATAATTTCTCAATTTAACTCAAGTGAATAATAAAACTTAGGTTAAAAATAATCAATTAATTCTATAAATATAGGTTATATACAATCAATTCAATTCCATTCTAAAACTTAGGTTAAAATTAATCAAGTAATTTTTTAAACTTGGGTTATATACAATCAATTAAATTCCATTTCATTCCATGAATAATAAAACTAAGGTTAAAACTAATCAAGTAATTTTATCAACTTAGTTTATAAAACTCTTAACAGTCTGAGAAAACGCACTAACAGTTTGAGAAATTGAATTAACAGCTTGAGATTTGCAAAAACATAAATTCTCAATTTAACTCAAGTGAATAATAAAGTGTAGGTTAAAATTAATCAACTAATGTTATAAACTTAGGTTATATACAATCAATTCAATTCCATTCCATTCCATGAATAATAAAACTTAGATTAAAATTAATCAAGTAATTTTTTAAACTTAGGTTATATATAATAATATCAATTCCATTTCATTCCATAAATAATAAAACTTAGGTTAAAATTAATCATGTAATTTTATAAACTTAGGTTATATACAATCAATTCAATTCCAATCCATTCCATAAATAATAAAACTTAGGTTAAAATAAATAAAGTAATTTTATAAACTTGGGTTATATACAATCAATTCAGTTCCATTGCATTCCATGAATAATAAAACTTAGGTTAAAATTAATCAAGTAATTTTATAAACTTAGTTTATAAAACACTTAACAGCATGAGAAAATGCACTAACAGCTTGAGAAATTGAACTAACAGCTCGAGATTTGCAAATACATAATTTCTCAATTTAACTCAAGTGAATGATAAAACATAGGTTAAATTAATCAATTAATTTTATAACTTAGGTTTCATACAATCAATTCAATTCCATTCCATTTCATTACATGAATAATAAAACTTAGATTAAAATAAATCAAGTAATTTTATAAACTTAGGTTATATACAATCAATTCAATTCCATTCCATTCCATGAATAATAAAACTTAGGTTAAAATTAATCAAGTAATTTTATAAACTTAGGTTATATATAATAATATCAATTACATTCCATGAATAATAAAACTTAGGTTAAAATTAATCATGTAATTTTATAAATTTAGGTTATATACAATCAACTCAATTCCAATCAATTCCATAAATAATAAAACTTAGGTTAAAATAAATAAATTATAAACTTAGGTTATATACAATCAATTCAGTTCCATTCCATTCCATGAATAATAAAACTTAGGTTAAAATAAATAAAGTAATTTTGTAAACTTAGGTTATATACAATCAATTCAGTTCCATTCCATTCCATGAATAATAAAACTTAGGTTAAAATTAATCAAGTAATTTTATAAACTTAGGTTATATATAATAATATCAATTCCATTCCATTCCATGAATAATAAAACTTAGGTTAAAATTAATCATGTAATTTTATAAACTTAGGTTTTATACAATCAATTGAATTTCAATCCATTCCATAAATAATAAAACTAAGGTTAAAATAAATAAAGTAATTTTATAAACTTAGGTTATATACAATCAATTCAGTTCCATTCCATTCCATAAATAATAATACTTAGGTTAAAATTAATCAAGTAATTTTATAAACTTAGTTTATAAAACACTTAACAACATGAGAAAATGCACTAACGGCTTGAGAAATTGAACTAACAGCTCGAGATTTGCAAATACATAATTTCTCAATTTAACTCAAGTGAATGATAAAACTTAGGTAAAATTAATCAATTAATTTTAGAAACTTAGGTTATATACAATCAATTCAATTCCATTCCATTTCATTACAGGAATAATAAAACTTAGGTTAAAGTAAATCAAGTAATTTTATAAACTTAGGTTATATACAATCAATTCCATTCCATTCCATTCCATGAATAATGAAACTTAGGTTTAAATTAATCAAGTAATTTTATAAACTTAGTTCATAAAACACTTAACACCTTGAGATATTGAACTAACGGCTCGAGATTTGCAAAAAAACATAATTTCTCAATTTAACTCAATTGAATAATAAAACTAAGGTTAAAATTAATCAAGTAATTTTATCAACTTAGTTTATAAAACTCTTAACAGTTTGAGAAAATGCACTAACAGTTTGAGAAATTGAAATAACAGCTCGAGATTCGCAAAAACATAATTTTCTCAATTTAACTCAAGTTAATAATAAAGTGTAGGTTAAAATTAATCAAGTAATGTTATAAACTTAGGTTATATACAATCAATTCAATTCCATTCCATTCCATGAATAATTAAACTTAGGTTAAAATTAATCATGTAATTTTATAAACTTAGGTTATATACAATCAATTCAATTCCAGTCCATTCAATAAATAATAAAACTTAGGTTAAAATAAATAAAGTAATTTTATAAACTTAAGTTATATACAATCAATTCAGTTCCATTCCATTCGATGAAAAATAAAACTTAGGTTAAAGTTAATCATGTAATTTTATAAACTTAGTTAACAGCTTGAGAAATTGAACTAAGAACTCGAGATTTGCAAATACATAATTTCTCAATTTAACTCAAGTGAATAATGAAGTGTAGGTTAAAATTAATCAAGTAATTTTATAAACTTAGGTTATATATAATCAATTCAATTTAATTCCATTCCATTCCATTAATAATAATACTTAGGTTAAAATTAATCAAGTAATTTTATAAACTTAGTTTATAAAACACTTAACAGCTTAAGAAAATGCACTAACAGGTTGAGAAATTGAACAAACAGCTCGAGATTTGCAAAAAAACATAATTTCTCAATTTAACTCAAGTGAATAATAAAACTTAGGTTAAAAATAATCAGTTAATTCTATAAATATAGGTTATATACAATCAATTCAATTCCATTCTAAAACTTAGGTTAAAATTAATCAAGTAATTTTTTAAACTTGGGTTATATACAATCAATTAAATTGTTGGTACATCCCGTGTGACGATAGCAGTCTAAGTTGTCTTACATTGGGATTTTGCATATGTTTGGTATATATATATTATATATGATTGATGTTTATCAGTGTTTGTATGTTTGAACTTGATGTAACGTATTACAAGAAGTTCAAACATAAAACTCAAAGGTAAAATCAATCATAAGGTAATATTATAAGTTTCATCACTTAAGTGTTTAAGTGTAAAAGGCTAGATTCGAATTTCTTAAGGGGATACATTCGAATCTGAGATAGATTCGAATGAGTCCATAGATTCGAATATAGGTTAGATTCGAATCTGTCAGATGGACAGATTCGAATGGGCCTTAGGCCAGATTCGAGGTTGGCCCACAACAGACTCGAATCAGGGTCTATAATTAGGGATAGACTCGAATGATTAGCAGACCTTTGGCAGAATTCGTGAGGAATTAAGCAATAGGCGATCTCGAGTTTATCAGCTAGGTGAGTCCCGTTTCGGAGAGAATTAGTACGTAGGATCGTTCGTGTGTCGTTCGTTCAGCGTCTAATAGTCTCCGTGTTTCCGTTGGTTGAGAGTTGTCCGTCTAACCGTCAACGAGGATTCCGCACTCGTTAACGGATCCGCGTCTAGATAGATCTTGCATTGGTAGAATTTGTTACTGTTTCGAGTCTATATTGTTTCGAGTTTGTTTCGAATTTGTTACTGTTTCGAGTCTATGCTTCGATTCTGCTGTATTTCGATTCTGTTGTGCCTTCGATTCTAAGGGTCTTCGAGTCTAAGGATTCCTTCGAATCTGACATATCTTCGAATCTAAGGAATTGTTCGAATCTGCCATAATTTCGAATCTAATTGAATTAAGATACTTAATCGAATTTAATACCAAATAAATTGGAATCTAATTACATTCGAATCTATCTAGATTCGAAAGAGTTAATTCACATTAGTTTCGAATTAAATTAATTAAGTCTAAATTCAATTTGTTTCAGAAAAGATGTCAAACCTTCAGAAATTCCTTGAGATGGATCACGAAGTTGGGAAGGCCAATGCACCACCTAAGCTGATGAAAGTTGAGGATTACTACTGGTGGAAGGACAGATTTACGGATTTTGTACGATTCAACGATATGCGCATGTGGGTGTGCATTGATGAAGGGTACATTCCACCAGTTTCTGAGGTTGAAGGCCGTCAAAAGGTTCTGTCATACCAGATGATCAAAGAGGATGACAAGAAACTATTTGAAGCTGAAAACAAGGCTTTCTCTATTATCCGTATGGCGTTACCTCAAGATATCTTGCACACATTTCGGACTCAAAGGACGTCGAAAGAACTTTGGGAGTCTCTCCAGAAAAGGTGTGAGGGTAATCCACGGGTACGTAGAAAGCGTACAGAGCTGTTGACCCAACAGTTTGCAATTTTCAAGGCTCTTAAGGATGAACAGTTGGATGATATTATCACACGATTCTATCATCTGATAACAGAGCTTGAAAGTCATGGCATTGAGTACTCGGACAGTGACAAGAACAACAAGCTTCTTGATGCCCTACCAGCCAAATGGGCTATGTACGTGGCAATGATTAAGCTGAATGAAGATAAATACTATGCTCAATCACTGGATGACATCGTGGGAACGTTGAGGGCATATCACTTCGAGATGATTAAAGCTGAGACTGATTACGAGCAAGTCCAAAATCCGGCTATGTATTTTGGAAAGACATCAAAATCATCAGTGACAGCTGATCAGAAGAATGCTACAGCGTTTTTCACCGGAGAAACGTCATCGCCACCAGAGTCCGACGACTCACTGAATCGCGCGTTCTTAGGGTTAGGAAGATCGGAAGAACCGCAACCTCAAGTCCAACAGGCATCGACCAGTCAGAGCTATTCGAAGATGCCTATGAGCGCAAAGTCAGCGGAAGAGCATCTGAATCTACTTGCTTCGTTTGTGGCCGCATACGGAAATTGCGTTCAAGGGAAGATCAATGATCCGGCTCTTTAGGATGAAGATTACGATCAGGTCGACCCTGATGACTTAGAGGAAATGGATCTGAAATGGCAACTGGCCATGGTAACCCAACGGGTTAAGAGATTCATAAAGAGAACTGGAAGAAATCTACAGATGAATAACAAAGGGATCGGATTTGATAAGTCCAAGGTGAAATGCTATAACTGTCAGGGATTGGGACACTTCGCCAGGGAGTGTCAAAGACCGAAGGTAGAGACATACCAGGGGCAGAGTCAGCATCAAGGACAGTACCAAAGTCAGTCCCAACAGAGATACCTTCCGAGTTCCTCATCTGGTCAGGCCAATCTAGCGGGTCTGATATCCAATGTCACTTCTGACAGACAGCTAGATGGTTCCTATGACTGGAGTTCACATCCGGAGTCCAATGCTAGAGCTTTCATGGCTGAAGTTACGGAAAATGGTTGTGAAGAATATGAGCAGACCACAAGGGACAGCAGTCCGATGTGGGTAGAGAAAGCGAATGATCAGACCGTGCTGGAGTTTGCTGCTCAGATGGCCAACGTGGAATCTGACAACTCAAAGGTTAGTCTTTCTTATTCTCTATTTTGTGATTTATGTGCTTTATGTGTTAGTTCTAATGATAGGTTAAATCTAGTCCTAGACTCACATAAGACCATAGCTGCTCAAAATGAAAACTTAAAAATAGAAAATGCTAGCCTAAATGATATAAAACAAGATTTAAAAGAAAAGCTTAAGGCTGATGCTCAAGACGTAATCGTTCTAAAAGACAAACTGAGTGAGCAGTGTGTTAGGATAGAGCTTATGTATGAGCACGTAGAAGCCTTGACCAAAAGTCTGAAAGACAAGGACATAGAGCTAGCCGAGACCAAAGTTAAGGTAGCAGAGGCAAATAGCAAGCTGGAAAAGTTTAGGAATTCGAGCCTAAACCTAGGGAAAGTCTTAGATGCCCAAAGACAGTCTAAGAAGCCTGTAGGTCTAGGTTTTCACGAAATTCCTCCACCGTTCAATGCAAACTATGTGCCTCAGCCTCAGGAGAAAACTGACAACTCAGTAGACTTAGAGGACCTACCTGAACCGACACCTGAGCCTAAAGTTGAAAATACACCTAAGGTGACTGACTCAACTGTCAAGGTCAAGAAAGTGAAATTTGTGTCTTCCTCCAGTGAAACACCTGCAGGAAAACAGAAAATTTCATGGGCTGACCAGGTCGAAGAGACAGACACTGTAGATGTACCAAAGGTAATAGACACTAGTGAGACACCTAGATCTAAGGGACCAACCAAAAAGTCCATGGATAAGATGTCTTGCTTTAGATGTCACGAGAAAGGGCATGTTGCTTCTCACTGTCCAAATAGGAAAGCAGATGTTACCCCTAAGACAGTGAATCCAACACCTGTTAAGCCCTCACCAAGTGTGGCGAGCACTAGTAGTTCTCAGAGTACCGAGAAAACTGTGCAGGTCGCACCAAAACCTGTTGTGAAACAAACACCGGTTAAGGTTGGACCAAAAGAAGTGGTTAGGACAAATTCACCGAATCGTGTCATTAATCAATCTAGGTCAGCACCTCAACAAGTCTATAGGAGCACAACACCTAGCAGGTCACACACTCCAGTTAGGTCACATACTCCCGTTAGACATTATGTTCCGGTAAGAGCTCAGGGATCACAGTCTGAAATGCAGTATAATAAGAGTTATTCTAGAGCACCACAACAAATGCCTACTCAAAGCAAAGAGTGAATCTAAATCACTCGGCACCACAACAGAATTCAGTTCAAAGGCCCAAGTCACCTGAAAGGCGAGATGGGTACTTGAAAGAGTTCACGTATGTGGACGAGAATGGTATTACCAAGTCAGTCATGGCTTGGGTTCCCCGTGATAACTAACCTATTTTCTTTCATGTGCAGGAGATAACTACCGGTCCAAACAACAAGTGGTTCGTCGACAGTGGTTGCTCCAGGCACATGACGGGGGAAAGAAGTCTTCTCACAGACTTCAAGGGTGGGAATAAGGGGTTTGTATCATTCGCCGGTAATAAAGGAGGAAATATCACTAGAACTGGAGAAGTCACTAATGGGACGATTACATTGGATCAAGTTTATCACGTTGATAAACTGGTTCATAATCTCATTAGTGTATCTCAAATCTTTGTTAAGAAGAATTCAGTGCTTTTCACTGACACTGAAGTGTTAGTGCTGAAACCGGGATTCAAGATACCTGAAGATTGGATATTGATGCGGGCACCAAGGAAGAATGACTTGTACATGCTCGATATGAACAAGCCAGATAATTCGATGGGTCCAATTTGCTTACTATCAAAAGCTTCGGAGACGGAATCGGTTTTGTGGCACAGACGCATGGCTCACTTGCACCTAAGGAAAATGAACTACATAACGAAGAATGGTTTGGTGCAAGGTGTGCCTCTGAAGAACTTTCAATTTGAAGACAAGTGTCTACCGTGCATGAAGGGCAAGCAACATAAAAAGACACACAAGTCCAAGAAGCTGAACTCCATAACCTCGACATTCGATTTGTTGCATATGGACCTTTTCGGCCCTATCAACAAAAGGAGTATAGGAGGTAGTTGGTTTTGCTTAGTTATCACTGACGATTACTCACGGTTTTCATGGGTTTTCTTTATAGGTACGAAGGACGAGACGGCTACAAAGCTCATCGGGTTTTTAGACCAAGTGGAGAATTCCTACGGAACAAGGGTTAAAAATATACGTAGTGATAATGGGACTGAATTTAAAAACTCTGTAATTGGTGTATATTGCCTATCAAAGGGCATCGTGCATCAAGTCAGTGCACCATATGAACCTCAACAGAATGGGGTGGCCGAACGTAAAAACAGAACATTGATTGAGGCTGCAAGGACTATGCTTTCGGATTCAAAGCTTCCTACCATGTTTTGGGGGGAGGCAGTGAATACCGCGTGCCATATTTTAAATAGAGTCCTTACAGTCAAATCATTGAACAAAACATGTTATGAAATTTTGAATAAAAGGCCACCTAACTTGACTGGATTCGAACCGTTTGGAGTACCATGTACACTTTTAAGGACAAAACATCAACCGAAGTTTGGTGAAAAGGCTGACGAAGGATACTTCCTAGGTTATGTGCCAAACTCACCAAACAAACGGGTTTTTAACAAAAGGAATGGTACTGTGGAGATTGTGTATAATATTGAAGTCACAAGTTATACACATGAACCCCAAACTGGTCCGGAATGGATTTTTGACTATGATAAGTTATTTGAGTCATTTAACATTCCTTTGGATGATACTGCAGGTACAATCGATAAAGACATGGCGACGTTGCACCTAAATGACGATGGCCATATTTTTCCGAGGACCACGTTCGAATCTACGTCCGAGCCTACTGCGACTGTAGATGGGTCTCCAGAAGTTGCTAATCCAGAAGAACCTAACACGGAGAATCAGACTCAAGCATCAAGTTCTGCCTCTGAGGAAAACGTCCGTGAGGAAGAGAATGTGGAAGCTGAGCCTGTTCCCCCTTTAGGTGAAATAGGATCCAACTTAGGAGATAATCTAAGGGTAGACGAAATAGAGACCTCTAGGATTAACAAGAACCATCCTATAGATAGCATCATAGGAAATCCTAACGAGGGTGTGAGGACTCGGAGTAGTGTAAATAACAACACTGTGTTGTTGTCGATGATAAACGACTCCGAGGCATATCATACATGTCTATATTCGTGTTTCATATCGCAAGTAGAGCCCAAAAATGTGCAAATGGCACTTAAGGACAACTCCTGGGTTGAAGCGATGCAGGAAGAACTTTCACAATTTAGGAAACTAGAAGTGTGGGAGTTAGTTCCGTTACCTCGAGGGGAGATTGCAATAGGAACCAAATGGGTTTTTAAGTGCAAGAGAGACGATCGGGGTATAGTCACGCGCAACAAGGCGAGATTAGTTGTAAAGGGTTTCAACCAAGAGGAGGGAATCGATTACAACGAAGTGTTTGCACCAGTAGCAAGGTTAGAAGCAATTAGGTTGTTTTTAGCTTTTGCCTCCTTCAAGGGATTTAAGGTATATCAGTTAGATGTTAAGAGTGCTTTCCTGTATGGGAAAGTGAAGGAGTTGGTGTATGTAGAACAACCGCCCGGGTTTACAGATCCTAAATATCCTGATGGAGTATATCGATTAGATAAGGCTCTTTATGGATTACATCAGGCACCTAGGGCATGGTATGAGACTCTATCCAACCATCTTTTAGAAAATGGCTTTGAGAGGGGTAGGATAGATAGTACTCTATTTGTGAAAAGAAAGGGAGATCACTTTATCTTGGTACAAGTGTACGTCGATGATATCATTTTTGGATCATCAGACGAACAGATGTGCAAAGATTTCGAGAAGGTTATGAAGTCTAAGTTCGAGATGAGTGCTATGGGAGAGTTGAATTTCTTTTTAGGGTTACAAGTTGACCAAAAGAAGGAAGGGAGGTTTATCCATCAAACTAAGTATGTCTATGACATATTAGAACGGTTTGGGATGGAGGGAACTAAATTGACTGCCCATTTCAGCACGCCGATTCAAGTGAATCACAATCTCGGGCCGGGTACTGAAAGTGATTCCGATGTGGATCCGACTTTATATCGGGCCATGATTGGGTCACTTATGTATTTAACTGCTTCAAGACCTGATATTATGTTTGCTGTTTGTATTTGTGCAAGGTTTCAAGCGAATCCGAAGGAGATGCATATGAAAGCTGTGAAGCGGATTCTACGATACCTCAAGTCGAAACCGAAGCTGGGACTTTGGTATCACGCGGAGGGAGATCTAGAGTTGGAGGCCTTCACGGATTCAGACTACGGAGGATGCAGCTTGACGCGCAAATCAACGACTGGAGGTTGTCAGTTCCTCGGAGGGAGACTGGTATCCTGGCAATGCAAGAAACAAACATCGGTAGCCGTGTCAACGTGCGAGGCCGAGTATGTTGCTGCTGGTAGTTGCTGTTCACAGGTTCTGTGGATACAACAACAATTGCGGGATTACGGTTTGGCTTATACTCAAACTCCAATTAGGATAGACAATCAATCTACTATTGCGATAACAAATAATCCAGTTAAACACAGTAAAACAAAGCACATAGACATAAGACATCATTTTATTCGTGATTGTGCTGAAAAGAACTTGATCAAACTGGTAAAAGTGGCAACTGAAGATAATAATGCTGATTTATTTACCAAAGCATTTGATAAGTCACGTTTTGAGTATTTAATTCAACTTAATGGAATGCGCAACCCAGAGTAAATTGACCTTAGTAGTATTTTATTTCCTTTTATAGTTGTTATATTTCTTTCTTTTTACAGTAGTCTGCTAATTTAGGAAAGTTTCTAATTTAGGAAAGTTTCTATTTTTAGTAAGTTTCTATTTTTAGTAAGTTAGTAGATTAGCTTAGTTTAATGCGTTTTGCTATGAAAAACAAAAGAAAAAAAGAGAGAAAATTACAAAAATACAAAAAAAGAGAATATCAGAAAAGGAGTTAAGTCTTAGATACATAGGTTCAAAGTGACGAAAATTAGCACCGTCGTTACAGACTCTAAGTGTTTAGGCTTTCACACATAATGCAACTAAATCCTAAGTGTTATACTTTATTTAGTTTGATGTGTTGGTAGGCACAATACATATAGGGAATCTCAAGGCTAATAAAACATTCTAGAAAAAGTCAAACGTGTCACTAGCTTAGATGTATGACCAATCGGTCTTAATTTTTATGTACAAGACATACAAACATTGAGTCTA